>MDKI01166926.1:0-17794 GCA_005239505.1 Nicotiana paniculata | reverse complement strand
TCTTCCACGACTCTTAGCAAAATGATATTGACTGAACTGCCTGGATCAATCAACACTTTTTTTTATGTTAGTGTCATGAATATGTAAAGATATTGCCAAAGCATCGTTGTGCGGAAACATTAATCCACTGATATCTGCTTCATCGAAGGTTATATCGTCTTCTCCACGAGCTCGTTTTCCATGTATAATTGTGAACTTTGTGGTTGTTTTGCAAATCACTCTGTTTACTTCTTCACCCCCGTGTATTACGTTAATGGTTCGTTTTGGAGAAGGAGGCTTTGGGGACTCCTGTCTATTCCTCATATATGTCTGTTTACCTTTATCAATAAACAATTCTATTAAATAGCCCTATTTTAACAAATTTTCTACTTCACTTTGTAAAAATCTGCAATCCGCAGTTTTGTGCCCATGATCGTTGTGAAATTCACACCAGTGATCTGGGTTTCTTCTACTTGGATTTGACTGCATCTCTTTGGGCCACTTATCCTTGTCTCCCATGTTCCTCAATATTGAGAAAAATTCAGTAATACTTACATTAAAGGTATGATCCCCAATTTGAGTACTACCTCTAGGTCGTTCATCTCGATCTTTTCTGGATCTAGACGAGGATGAGACTACGTCTCTTCCTTGTGGTCTATAATCCGACCTAGTGTTTTCGAACTTGGGGCGGATATTGCATCCCGAGGGTCCTAAGTAAGGATCGTACATGTTTTTACCTGATCTTCTATCTGATTCAGGACGTCTGGATCTGGAATGATCTTCATCTCTCGAACGAGCAATGATATCTTCTTCTATTCTGAGTTTAGTACTGTACCTGTTATATAAATTGTTCCATGTTGTAGTGGGGACTTCTCTTAGACTCTCCTTAAGTCGTCATGTGTCTTCTGAGCTTTTATCATTCAGGTTGCTTGCAAATGCCATGGCTGCCCAATTATCAGGCACCCTGGGTAACTGCATTCTTTCTCGTTGAAACCTGTCTACAAACTCACGGAGTAGTTCCGTGTCTCCTTGTTTTATTTTGAATATGTCTTCCATTCTCTTCTCAACTTTTTGTGCACCGGGGTGTGCTTTTATAAACGAATCTGCAAGCTCGACAAAAGAGTCAATAGAATTTTCAGGGAGAAGAAAATACCAGGTTAGGGCCCCTTTGGTAAGTGTTTCCCCAAATTTTTTGACAAGGACTGGTTCAATTTCTTGTTTTGTTAAGTCGTTGCCTTTTACCCCAGTAGTGAAAGCAGTCACATGGTCGCGTGGGTCAGTTGTTCCATCATATTTGGGAACGTCAGGCATTTTAAACTTCTTGGGTATAGGCAAGGGTGCCGCACTTGGCTTCCAAGGTTGTTGAGAATATCTATCAACATCGATGCCTTTGATGATAGGTGGTACTCCAGGAATTTGTTCGATGCGATCGTTCTGCTCCTTCATCTGTTTCTGCATGGTTAGCAGTAAATTTTGTAATTCTGAGTTATTAGATATACCTGGTCTCGTTTCGAGAGATTCATTAGGAGTATCTCCTCTTCCTGAGTTTGCCAACCCAGATTGAGGATTTTCCATGGTGATGGTGTTATTGAGGGGTGGCGTCGGTGGTGTAGGTAACGCTGCCGGTAATCCTCTTGCAAATTCATTCAAAGCTTGGCTTACATACTCTGCAATCATTTGCTTTACACGATCTTGTTCCACAGTTTGATCATTATCACCATTGTTGTTATTGGATCTTTCTGGGGATTGTTCCCTCGAACCACGTGGGTTTCCTGAAGGCGATGGAACTGGGGTTTCACTCCTTTGTTGGTTGTTGTCGTTGGGGTTTGGCATAATTCAGAGGATATCACTTGAAAAGTAAACAAAGATTATCAGATTCCCAGTAATTGAACCAATTTGTTTAACCAAAGAATTAGACCCTTTGACTAAAGCTTATTTTTAAGATGAATACGGGTTACTAATAATCAAGGTAATGGAGATAAATGAATAATAGACAATATTGCAAAAATATAGAAAATCAAAGTTCATTGTATTCGAGAATCAGATGCCTTTACAAGCTATATTCCCCTCCCTTATATAGGAGATTCTTATAACGTACGACTCTTGCTATGGTTACTCATTAATGACTAATTATGACATTAATGAGGCGTTACAAAGGATAACGATAATTGGGATTCGGTTACATAACATTCGAGTAATCAATTGTGGGTCCTTGAATTTGCCCGTAGCTTTGTCTAGATTCATTCTAACTGTGCCTCTCTCCCATTTTGATCAAGTTGAGTTTACTGTGGCTGATAAGTTCGTGGGTTTACTGAACCGCGCATCTTTGTACCGTACCTCTTCAAAGAATCACATCCCGTTGTCACGTTTTCCTGTGTCCACGTGACTGGCTGAGTTGTCAAAAGCTGGCTTACGTGTGAAACTCTTTTTTACCAATACAGGCCCGTGGGCCGGTGAGCCAATTTCGGATTTTGGCTTATAATTTCATGTTTTTCTTATGGAATTCATTCCTTTAGCCTATATTAGGTATATTATACTGCTTGTGGCTAGATTTGAGGCATTTAGAGACTGATTCGAGGGGAAAGGCATTTCAGAGTAGGAATTTGGCGCGGTTTGAGGTAAGTAAAAGTCTTAAATCTAGTCCTAAGGTTATGAAACCCCGGATTATTATATTATGTGAGTATTTTGGAGGAGACGCACATGCTAGGTGACGGTCGTGTGGGCATGCACCGTGGGAATTGGGACTTGGTCCATTCCGTGAAAGCTGTACTTGTTGAAGAAGCTTGTTTTTAGCTATGTGCTCTTCCTGTGTCATAGAAACTTGACAGTGAATCATGTTAGAAATCATATTTAGGCTATGTTTTGGTACTGTAAAGACCCCCAGTGGTCGCGATACCTGTCGAACCTTCCTGCTTATTGTTATTGTACTCAGTCGTAGACTTTCTTGCATATTATACCTTAGTCTCTATTATTCCCTGTTGATACATTATATCATTCTGATTTGGGATGATTCCCTTTTATTACTGAGGGTCGTGAGATTGGAGAGGTTGATGACTGAGTGAGGCCGAGGGCTTGATTGTGAGGTATTCATACTATAGCACGTGAGTTGTCCGTGTGGATTCTGATATGATACTGTAGCACGTGAGTTGTCTGTGCGGATCTTGACATGATACTATGGAACATGAATTGTTCATGCGGATTATAGTGCTTGGGTTGTAGGAGCCCCTCCGGATTCTGTACACCCCCAGTGAGCGGGGGTACCCATTGAGTGTGAGTATTGAGGGCTAAGAGCCGAGTGTTTGAGCTATCATGAGCTTGAGTGACTGTTGCCCCGAGAGGTTGCATTTGTTTTCCTTTGTTGCTGCACTTAGCTGAATTATGTCATTGTTTTGAACTTCTGGAAAATATTGTATCTGCTTTACCTGACTTAGTAAATGTGCGGCTGACTTGACTTATATTGCCGAAATTGAATCATGTCAACTTTCCTTGCTGAAATTACTGAAATGAGCTGTAATTGCATAGCTCGTTACTATGTAACGACCCGATCGGTCATTTTGCGTAATCGGACCCCGTTCCTCTAAATCAAACTTCCCATAGCGGCATTTTATGATTATGACTTACGGGGACTGGTGGTCCGGGATTTAGAGGTGTTTAGAGTGCTATAGGAACAATTGGTTCCTTAGGGTTGGCCTTTAAGGCCAAGTTTAACTTCGGTCAATATTTTGGGTAAACGACCTCGAAATCGGGTTTCGTCGGTTCCTGTAGCTTCGTGTGATGATTTTGGACCTGGGCGTATGCTCGAAATGGGTTTTTGATGACCCAGGAGCGTTTCGGCTCCCAATATTGAAATAAGAAGTTCCTTAACTTCCTATTGTGGTTTTGGGCGTGTTTTTGTGTTATCGAGGTCAGAACGGAATTCTGAGGCCAGGAATAATTTTATTATGTTATTTATGACTTGCCTGCAAAATTTGGTGTCATTCCGAGTAGTATAGGTCGGTTCGGCGCGTTATTAGCGAAGTCTAGAAAACTTAAAGTTCCTAAGTTTGGTTCATGGGGTTTTGAGGTGTGATTTTGAGTTTTAAGTGTTTTTTTGGGTGTTCCCAAGGCTCGAGCGAGTCTGTATTATGATTTGGGACTTGTTGGTATATTTGGACGAGGTCTCGAGTGGGCCCAAGGGCCTCTCGGGCACCCAACGGGGCTAAAAACTAGCTAAAATAGCTGCTGGTGCACCTGATCTGGTGTGACCGCAGGTGCGATTGCCCAGTCGCAGGTGCAGGACCGCTCTTGCAGTCCCAAGCATCGTAGGTGCGACCCCAGGTTAGGTCCCTTTTTCTCGCAGGTGCGGACAAAAGTTCATAGGAGCACAACCGCTGGTGCGGCATTCCTTCCGCAGGTGCGAACCCAGCCCTTCCCATCCAGTTCTGCAGGTGCGAGCCCCAGATCGCAGGCGCAAGACCGCAGGTGCGGTCCCCGAGCCGCAGGTGCGGAATCCCTGTAGGCCAGGCAGTATATTAATCTTTGAAACTCGGGATTTCACCCCATGATTTCATTTTCCTCCACCATTAGAGTCTTGTGCGCTTGGGGAAAGAGGTTCCATGACCTAACTACTAAAGAGGTATGTAAATTCCACTCTAACACTAGTTTCAAACATGAATTACTAGTTAAAGTCTCTACTAAATCATTGAAAAATCAAAAATTGGATAGTAACTTAGGGTTCTTGAGAAATTGGTGAATTACCCATTAATTGTTATAAATTCAAGTAGAAATTGTATATTAACGATCCTTAGGCTTCGGGTGAGCGATTCCATCGAGAATTTTTGGAAATTGAACGTGCGGGCCCGGGGTTGGATTTTGGGAATCCTTCAAGAATGTTGAATTATTTCATAAATAGGATAAATACCCTACTTTGAGCATGCCTTGACATCATTGTACCATATTTGGCTAGTTGCAAGTCCTCGGGTGTAGAGTTCAGAGTTCGGGCGCATCCTTGGTCCGAGGGGTAGATTTACACGAGGTGAGTCTCCTTTCTAACCTTGTAAGGGGGAATTGTCCCCCTAGGTGATTTAAATGCTATATATGATAATGTGTGGGGGCTACGTACATACAAAGTGACGAGAGTCCGTACGTAGCAACTATTACTATTATGTCCGGGTAGTTAGGCCCACATCATGCCTTGTGTTTTACTTTATATGAACTATATGTGTGATGAATTAACGTTATGTGTTGCTTATGTCCCCGAAGTTATGAAATTTGAGAAAAACTTGTAAGAAATTGTCCATGGAAAAGTATTCTCTTTTAAAAAGGAATAATGTATGTGCATGTGACCGCTTCGCAATTTGCATTCCGCGAGCGGAGTGTGATTTCCCCCACTCTTATGGGAATGGACCGTACGCCACGGCTGATTGAGAGATGCACTTTTGGTACGGGCTGTTCGATCCGCGGCAGTGCATAGAGAGGGATTGAGAGATGCACTTTCGGTACGGGCCGTTCGATCCTCGGTAGTTCATAGAGAGGTTGAGAGACGCACTTTTGGTACGGGCCATTCGATCCTCGACAGTGCGTAGAGAGGTTGAGAGATGCACTTTTCGTACGGGCCGCTCGATCCTCGGCAGTGCATAAATGTGAGTACTTTGTGGAGAGGTGCACTTTTGGTATGGCAAGGGCATGACTACCTTATGACTCCGGCCGGTTGTCCTTACCCTGCATGCGTATGATTTATTTGTTACTAAATTCATGGATATCGATCTGACAGATATTTGGGAAAAAGTTAAGTGGTAATTGTTTTATTTATTCCCAGTATTCTTCCTGGATTTCAGTATCTTACATATATACTTGTTGCTTCATTGTCTTTACATGCCTACTGTTTCCATTACATCCTGTTAAATTATACTGTTGGACCTTAGTGAGTGTCATGTCGACCTCTCGTCACTAGCTCTTCGAGGTTAGGCGGGATACTCACTAGGTACATATATATTTATGTACTCATGCTGCACTCTTGTACTTAATTATACAGGTTCTGAGGCTGGTGTTTCTGGTTATCCGACCGGAGCTTGACATATATTCTGGACCTGACTCCACGGTGAGCTGCCTCCCTTGGCGATTCTCAGCAATGCTATGGAGTTATCTTTTGTTTATTTTTGTCTACTTCTCTCAGACAGCAGTACAACTTGTATCATCTTTTGTATATTCTACTAGTTCGCATGTTGACTTGTAACACTAGTTCCTGGCACGCACATAGTAGACTCTTTATTTTGGGAGTGTATATATTGGATCATGATCATTGTGGCTGAATTTGCTTAAGTTGGTTAATGTTTCCGTTTTTATTTAAATGATCTAAGTTTACAACTTTGGGAATATGTGGGGTTGGTATGTTAAATAAGGATAATCTCACTAGTAAACAAATGTTGGCTTGCCTGACCCTGGGGTTGGGCGCCATCACGACCTGCGTTGGATTTGGGTCGTGACAACATGGTATCAGGGCACTAGGTTCATGTAAGTCTCACGAGTCACGGGCAAACCCAGTAGAGTCTTATGGATCGGTACAGAGACGTCCGTACTTATCTTCAGGAGGCTATAGGGTGTTAAGAAACCTCTCTTTGTTCTTTTTCTATCGGGCAGTCGATGATTTATTAAATTCATTCTTCTATTCTCTCACATATGGTGAGGACGCACGCATCTGATGTTCCGGACCCCGGAAGGGCTGCTACCCCCGCTGGTAGAGGTCGGGGGAGGGCACCGACCCGTGGTAGGGGACGTGGGCGTCCTAGAGGTATTTTGGTCCCGCCACCAGAGGACCCTATTATAGAGGAGTAGGATGAGATGCCTCCAGCATATCCCGCACCAGTAGACTTTATGACGGCGTCGGGCTTCCAGGCAGTCATGGGCCGTGTGATGAGATTTACGGACACTATGTCCCAGGCTGGTTTATTTCCAGCAGATCCTGCCACTTCTCAGGCGGGAGGGGAAGCCAAGACCCCTACTGCCCAAGCCTCAGGACCGAAAACAACATTACATCACACCCCGGGTACACTACCCATGGGTGGTACCCAGTCTGTAGTAGCAGCTCTGGAGCCCAGACCAGCTGTGGATGGCAATCAGCAAAAGATGTTAGACAGATGGACTCGATTGCGCCCTCTAGTCTTTAGGGGTGAGCGAGGTGAGGATGCCCAGGACTTCATTGATAGGTGCAGGGATAGACTGCACAACATGGGGATCCTAGCGTCCCATGGAGTGGATTTCACCACATTCCAGTTAGAGGGCAGAGCTCGCAGGTGGTGGTAGTCTTATATTCTCAGCAGGCCAACAGATTCTCCTACTTTCATATGGGAGCAGTTCACACAGATTTTCTTGGACAGATATAGTCCACCCTCTGAGAGGGAAGAGCTGCGGGGTTAGTTTGAGCGGTTAGAGCAGGGGCAGATGTCCGTGATAGATTATGAGGCCATATTTTTAGAGCTATCACGCCATGAACTTATGATATTGCCCACCGATGCTGAGAGAGTGCGGAGGTTTGTAGCAGGGTTTCATCTAGGTATTAGATCCACCATGGCTCGAGAGGTGGAGATGGGTACACCTTATCAGCTCGTAGTGGAGATTGCTCGCAGGATCGAGGGTTATCGGTCGAGGAGCAGGGAGCAGGGTCAACAGGACAAGAGGGCTAGGTTTTCAGGAGATTTCAGAGGTGCCCCAGCTAGGGGCAAGCGTCAGTATCGCAGTGATCAGCCCAGCAGGCCTTCATATTTAGCACCTCCACCACCTCCCTGAGGTGTTCCAGCGAGGCCTCATTTCAGCACCATGCCAGAGCGTTCCTACCGTCCTCCAGCCATTCAGAGTTCACACAGTGGTTATCCCAGTCATCCGAGATCCTCCGATCCTTATTTCAGTGTTATGCCTGAGGGCTCTCATCGCCCTCTGCCCCTTCAGTAATCTTCTTCAGGGCAGCAGACTATCCCACCAGGGAGTTGTTATAAGTGTGGAGAGCCAGGTCATATGAGGAGGCAGTGTCCCAGGTATCGGGGCAAGGCCGTACAATAGGACTATCAGCCGATGGGTCCGGCACCAGCAGTCCGGCCACCTAGAGGTGGATGACAGGTCGACAGGGGTCGTCCTAGAGGTGGAGGCCAGTCAGGGGGAGGTCAGGCAGCTCTTGTTCACTCCGGTGGGGCTCAGTCTTCAGGTGCTCCAGCCAGGTTCTATGTTATTCCGGCCAGATCAGATGCAGTGGCCTCAGACGCCGTGATCACAGGTATTATCTCAGTATGTGGTAGAGAGGCTTCAGTATTGTTTGATCCAGGATCCATTTATTCATATTTTTAGCCCTATTTGCTCCTTTTCTAGATGTTTCTCATGATTTCTTGGGATCTCCTATATATGTGTCCACTCCTGTAGGCGATTCTGTGGTGGTAGACCGGGTGTATCGGTCTTGTGTGATCACCTTCTGTGGGTTCGAGACCAGATTTGACCTTTTATTGCTCGACATGGTTGATTTTGAGGTTATTCCAGGCATGGATTGGCTATCTCTTTATCATGCCGTGCTTGATTTCCATGCCAAGACAATTACTTTAGCCATGCCCGAGTCGCCTAGGCTGGAGTGGAGGGGTTCTTCAGTTAGTGCAGCCAGCCGGGTTATTTGATTCTTGAAGGCTCGACATATGGTCGATAAGGGTTGTCTAGCCTATTTTGCTTATGTGTGAGACACCACCGCCGAGTCTCCGACGATTGATTCAGTGCCAGTGATTCGAGAGTTTGCGGATGTATTTCCTTCGGATCTTTCGGGAATGCCTCCAGACCGTGATATTGATTTCTTCATTGATTTAGCTCCAGACACCCAGCCTATATCCATTCCTCTGTACCGTATGGCTCCGAAAGAGTTGAAGTAGTTGAAGGAGCAGCTTGAGGAGTTATTAGCTAAGGGTTTCATCAGACCGAGTGTATCACCGTGGGGTGCTCCGATTTTATTCGTGAAGAAGAAGGATGGGTCTATGCGGATGTGTATTGATTACCGCCAGTTGAACTAGGTTACCATTAGCAAAAAGTATCCCCTGTCGTGCATCGATGATTTGTTTGACCAGTTGCAGGGTGCTCGTGTGTTTTCTAATATTGATTTGCGATCGGGGTATCATCAGTTGAGGATTCGGGCTTCAGATGTTCCGAAGGCTGCTTTTCGTATGAGATATGGCTATTATGAGTTCCTGGTGATGTCCTTTGGCTTGACTAATGCCCCAACAACATTCATGGACTTGATGAATAGGGTGTTCAGGCCGTATATTGATTCCTTTGTCATTGTCTTCATTGATGACATTTTGATTTACTCACGTAGCCTGGGGGAGCACGAGCAGGATTGGAGAGTCGTGCTCCAGACTTTGCGAGAACAGAAGTTATATGCTAAG
This sequence comes from Nicotiana paniculata, assembly GCA_005239505.1. NCBI lineage: Eukaryota > Viridiplantae > Streptophyta > Magnoliopsida > Solanales > Solanaceae > Nicotiana > Nicotiana paniculata. The sequence goes on along the minus strand of MDKI01166926.1, from coordinate 8,426 downwards.
TTCTCCAAGTGCGAGTTTGGTTGGATTCCGTGGCATTTTTGGGGCATGTGGTATCCAGAGAGGGTATTAAGGTTGATCCTCAGAAGATCGAGGCAGTTCAGAGTTGGTCGCCTCCTACTTCAGCTACAGAGATCAGGAGCTTTTTGGGCCTAGCAGGCTATTATCGCTGATTTGTGGAGGGTTTCTCTTCTATCGCAGCTCCATTGACTAGATTGACTCAGAAGAATTCCTCATTTCGATGGTCTGACGAGTGTGAGGCGAGCTTTCAGAAGCTCAAGACAACATTGACCTCAGCACCAGTTCTGGTATTGCCTTCCGGTTCTAGGATGTACACAGTATATTGCGATGCTTCACGCATTGGCTTGGGGTGTGTATTGATGCAGGAGGGGAGAGTTATTGCTTATGCTTCACGCCAGCTGAGGGTTCATGAGAAGAATTACCATGTGCACGATTTGGAGTTGGTGGCGATTGTTCACGCTCTTAAGATTTGGAGGCACTACTTGTACGGAGTGTCCTGTGAGTTTTATACAGACCACCGTAGCTTGCAGCACTTGTTCAAACAGAAGGATCTTAATTTGAGGTAGCGCAGATGGCTTGAGTTGTTGAAAGATTATGATATCACCATTCTTTATCACCCGGGCAAGGCAAATATGGTAGCGGATGCTTTGAGCGGGAAGGCGGATAATATGTGTAGCTTGGCTTATATTGCACTAGAGGAGAGACCTTTAGCCTTGGATATTCAGTCCTTGGCCAATCTCCTAGTGAGGTTAGACCTTTCAGAGCCTCGTCGAGTTTTAGCACATGTGGTTGCTCAGTCTTCGTTATTGAGGGAAATTAAGGTCCGGCAGTTCTATGATCCGTGCTTAGTGGAGCTTCGGGATACAGTGGTTCAGGGTAGGGCCAAGGAGGATAATGTTGGCGAGGATGGTGTTCTGAGACTTCAGGGCCGCTTATGTGTTCCTAATGTTGATGGCCTGAGGGAGAGGATTCTATAGAAGGCACACAGTTCTCGGTATTCTATTCATCCTGGTGCTACGAAGATGTATCGTGACTTGAAGCAGCATTTCTGGTGGAGCCGGATGAAGAAGGACATTTTGGAGTATGTTACTAGGTGTGCTAATTGCCAGCGGGTGAAGTATGAGCACCAGAGGCCAGGAGGCCTACTTCAGCAGATGCCCATTCCTGAGTGGAAATGGGAGCGCATCGCTATGTACTTCGTGGTTGGGTTGCCTCGGAGTTTGCAGAAGGTGGACGCGGTTTGGGTCATTGTGGATAGATTGACCAAATCGGCGCATTTCATTCCAATATCTACTACATATACTTCTAAGAGGTTGGCCCAGATCTACATTCAGGAGATAGTCCGGTTGCATGGTGTGTCGGTATCCATTATATCAGATCGAGGTCCCCAGTTCACCTCGCACTTCTGGAGAGCATTGCATAGTGAGATGGGCACCCAGATAGACCTCAACACAACATTTCACCCTAAGTCTGATGGTCAGTCGGAGCGTACAGTTCAGATATTGGAGGACATGCTCAGGGCATATGTGATTGACTTCGGAGGTTAGTGGGACCAGTTCTTGCCTTTGGCCGAGTTTTCTTACAATAATAGTTATTAGTCCAACATTGAGATGGCACCATTTGAGGCTTTGTATGGTTGGTGATGTTGTTCTCCTATCGGGTGGTTTGAGCCCGGTGAGGCTAATTTATATGGCACCGACCTGGTGAGGGTAAAGTAAAGTTGATTCAGGAGAGGCTCCGTACAGCACAGTCCAGACAAAAGAGTTACGCAGATCAGAGGGCGCATGATGTATCATTTATGGAGGGAGAAAGGGTCCTGTTGAAAGTCTCGCCTATGAAGGGTATTATGAGGTTTGGAATAATGGCAAGCTGAGCCCGAGGTTTATAGGTCCATTCGAGTTGTTGAGGCGAGTTGGGGAGGTTTCTTATGAGCTGGCCTTGCCTCCCAGTTTATCAGGAGTTCATCCAGTTTTTCATGTATCCATGCTCCGGAGGTACCACGCCGACTTCTCTCATGTGGTTGATTTCAGCACTATTCAGTTGGATGAGAGATTGGGCTACGAGGAAGATCCAGTTGCTATTATTGATATACAGGACCGCCAGTTGAGGTCCAAGAGAGTTTCTGCCGTAAAGGTCCAGTTGAAGGGCCATCTAGTTGAGGAGGCGACCTGGGAGTCCGAGGAGGACATGCGGAGCAGATATCCACACATATTTAGCACTTCAGGTATGATTCTAGACCCGTTCGAGGACGAACGTTTGTTTAAGAAGTGGAGAATGTAACGACCCGACCGGTCGTTTTGCGTTATCGGACCCCGTTCCCCTAAATGAAACTTCCCATAGCGGCTTTTTATGATTGTGACTTGCGGGGTCTGGTGGTCCGGGATTCGGAGGTGTTTAGAGTGCTATAGGAACAATTGGTTCCTTAGGGTTGGCCTTTAAGGCCAAGTTTGACTTTGGTCAACATTTTGGGTAAACGACCTCGGAATCGGGTTTCGTCGGTTTCGGTAGCTTCGTGTGATGATTATGGACCTAGGTGTATGCTCGGAATGGGTTTCTGATGACCTGGGAGCGTTTCGGCGCCCAATATTGAAATAATAAGTTCCTTAAGTTCCTATTGTGGTTTTGGACGTGTTTTTGTGTTATCAAGGTCTGAACAGAATTCTGAGACCGGGAATAGTTCCGTTATGTTATTTATGACTTGCCTGCAGAATTTGGTATCATTCCGAGGAGTATAGGTCGGTTTGGCGCGTTGTTAGTGAAGTCTAGAAAACTTAAAGTTCCTAAGTTTGGTTCATGGGGTTTTGAGGTGTGATTTTGAGTTTTAAGTGTTGTTTTGGGTATTCCAAAGGCTCGAGCGAGTCTGTATTATGATTTGGGACTTGTTGGTATATTTGGACGAGGGCTCGAGTGGGCCCAAGGGCCTCCTGGGCACCCAACGGGGCTAAAAACCAGTTAAAATAGCTACTAGTGCACCTGATCTGGTGTGACCGCAGGTGCGGGACCGCTCCTGCGGTCCCAAGCATCGCAGGTGCGACCCTAGGTGAGGTCCCCCTTTCTCAGAGGTGCGGACAAAAGTTCATAGGAGAGGAACCGTTGGTGCGGCCATCCTTCCGCAGGTGCGAACCCAGCCCTTCCCGTCCAGTTCCACAGGTGCGAGCCCCAGCTCGCAGGCCCGAGACCGCAGGTGCTGTCCCCAAGCCGCAGGTGCGGAATCCCTGTAGACCAGGCAGTATATTAATCTTTGAAACTCGGGATTTCACCCATGCATTCATTTTCCTCCACCATTAGAGTCTTGTGAGCTTGGGGAAAGAGGTTCCACGACCTAACTACTAAAGAGGTAAGTAAATTCCACTCTAACACTAGTTTCAAACATGAATTACTAGTTAAATTCTCTACTAAATCATTGAAAAATCAATAATTGGGTAGTAATTTAGGGTTCTTGAGAAATTGGTGAATTACCCATTTATTGCTATAAATTCAAGTAGAAATCGTATATTAACGATCCTTAGGCTTCGGGTGAGCGATTCCTTTGAGAATTTTCAGAAATTGAACGTGCGGGCCCGGGGTTGGATTTTGGGAATCCTTCAAGAATGTTGAATTATTGAATAAATAGGATAATTACCCTACTTTGAGCATGCATTGATATCATTCTACCATATTTGGCTAGTTGCGAGTCCTCGGGTGTAGAGTTTGGAGTTCGGGCACATCCTCGGTCCGAGGGGTAGATTCGACACGAGGTGAGTCTCCTTTCTAACCTTATAAGGGGGAATTGTCCCCCTAGGTGATTTAAATGCTATATGTGATAATGTGTGGGGGCTATGTACGTACAAAGTGATGAGAGTCTGTACGTAGCAACTATTACTATTATGTCCGGGTAGTTAGGCCCACATCATGGCCTTGTGTTTTACTTTATATGAACTATACGTAATGAATTAACGTTACATGTTGCTTATGTCCTCGAAGTTATGAATTTGAGAAAAACTTGTAAGAAATTGTTCATGGAAAAGTATTCTCTTTTAAAAAGGAATAATGTATGTGCATGTGACCGCTTCGCAGTTTGCATTCCGCGAGCGGAGTGTTATTTCCCCCACTCTTATGGGAACGGGCAATGCACCACGGCGGATTGAGAGATTCACTTTTGGTACGGTCCGTTCGATCCTCGGTAGTGTATAAATAGGGATTGAGAGATGCACTTTTGGTACGGGTCATTCGATCCTCGACAGTGCATAGAGAGGTTGAGAGACGCACTTTTGGTACGGGCTGTTCGATCCTCGGCAGTGCGTAGAAAGGTTGAGAGATGCACTTTTGGTATGGGTCGTTCGATCCTCGGCAGTGCATAGATGTGAGAACTTTGTGGAGATGTGCACTTTTGGTACGGGCCATTCGATCCTCGGCAGTGCACGGGCATGACTACCTTATGACTCTGGTCGGTTGTCCTTACCCTGCATGCGTATGATTTATTTGTTACTAAATTCATGGATATTGATCTGACAGATATTTGGGGAAAAAGTGAAGTGGTAATTGTTTTATTTATTCCCAGTATTCTTCCTGGATTTCAGTATCTTATATATATACTTGTTGCTTCATTGTCTTTACATGCCTACTGTTTCCATTACATCCTGTTAAATTATACTGTTGGACCTTAGTGCGTGTCATGTCGACCTCTAGTCACTACCTCTTCGAGGTTAGGCGAGATACTCACTGGGTACATATATATTTATGTACTCATGCTGCACTTTTGCACTTAGTTGTACAGGTTCTTAGGCTGGTGTTTCTGGTTATCCGACCGGAGCTTGACATATATTCTGGACCTGACTCCAGGTGAGCTGCCTCCCTTGGCGATTCTCAGCAGTGTATGGAGTTATCTTTTGTTTATTTCTGTCTACTTCTCTCAGACAGTGTGAACACCCATTTTTTGCCCCGCGTGAAAATAACTCCTAAAAATTATCCAAAATAATTTTATGAATTTTAGGAGTTTTTCTCTATTTAGTTGCATTTCATGTAGGTTTAACATTTTAAAAATTATAGAAAAATCATAAAAAATTGTCACATTTTTTATTGCATATCATCTTGGGTTTAATTTGTATTTTTAGGAATTAATCACTTTTTAATTGATAGATTAATATATAAAAAATCACAAAACAAAATACACATAATATTACTTAATTTTGTTTTACCTTTTTAGGTTCAATTAATTAGTCTAAACTTGTAATCCACAAATAAATTAGCTTAAGTAATTAGTTCAAATAAGGGGTTTAATCTTGCAAACTAATTTTTAAGTGTTATATTAATTAGAGTGGCTAACGTTGCAAAAGAAAGAAAAGAAAAAGGGAAGCCAAAATCGGACTGGGCCAATTTCCATGGCCCAATTTCCTCTTAATCCACCCAATTTCCCAACTCTCAACTCGCCTTCAAACTCACCATCACTCGCCCGAGTTCGCTCAAATTGGTCCCCCCCCCCTCCACGTCACCTTATCCTCAACGGATTTGTCAGAGGAGTACGAATTTTCTCTCCGGAATTGCACGATTCTCGTACAAAAGGACGATCTGCTGGACTAATGGGGGCCGTGGATAGATGTAAATCGATCCATGCCTTCCATTTGTCCCAAAAAGATTGTTCGAAAAATGGGAGAATTTTTGAATTCGGGGCAGAAGATTCGAGATTTTTTTAGGGCTATATAAGGTAAGTCTCTTCGGTGAAAATAGGGGAGAAAATCATGGAAAAATCGATAACAAAATCTTCAATAGCTTACCCAAAATTTCTAGGTTTTTTTTAGTCGTAACTTTCTTCGAGCTTTTTTTTCTTCTTCAGTCTTTCTTTTCATTTCAGAATACAGACAAAGAAAAATGGTTTGAGTTCATTTTCTAGTAAAGTTTCCTCCATCTTCTCAGAAGAAAGAAATAAATAAAAAAAAGAGAAATATTTTCCGCTTTTCGTTGTGATTATGTTTTTCTCAAAAATGGGCTTGGATTAGGTTTTGAATTCCGATTCTCAACGATGGGGATTCGTTTGGTTTTTTTTTTTATGTTTGCTGTTGATTCTGCAATTAGGAGCTTAGTCCTAGCCTTGAAGTTCAGACTTCATTTGGTCATTTTCTGTCGATTTCGTATTTAAGGTACACCACACTTGTCTTTGTTCATATTGGATTCATAATTGAAAATATGAGTTCGTTCATGTTACGTTTTCTTTGATTTGAAATTAATAGAATCAGCAAGTTTGGCTATTGAAGCTATCCTTTATTTTCCTCTATTTGTCTTTGTTACCTTCGTGTGTTCGCAAGGCCAATTGTTTGTGATCGAAATCACTAAACTTGTGATATCTGAGTTTGAATTTGCTGAAAACAGTGCTACTATGGTGTCATTTTGTTTACGTCTTGTCTTCCAATTCATTGTCACACCTGGTTCTATCTGTTGCCTTTAGGTATCTGCAGTGCAATCTATTTTCTAATATGTCGACTTTGAAAATCTGATCCCATTTAGTTTGTTGCCAATAAAACAAATGCATCATTATGTTCAAATAGGGTTGTCAAATGGTTTTAAATGGTTGGTTGGTATTGACCTTTTCAGGTGAATTTTCTGTATAGTTTAAGTTGGGCGTCATGTGAATTATGAGAGTTTCGAGTTATCAACGTCTTTGTTTGTGATCTTTCCCGAGTTGTTTAGAGGCAGTCCCTTGCGACTTCATATGACTGTGATCGAATCTCTATTTGGTCATGTGTTTGGGATCCTCATTTTCTAAGGTTTTAGTATACCTGAAGCAGTTTCCTTTCAGTTTTAACAAGCATTTATACAGTACAAAGAATGAGAATATTGTTATCCCTTTACTTGTTATTTCTTTACTTTGATTCTTCTTTTATATGTGTAAATAAAACCTCAACTTCATGAATATACCTATATTTTGAACCAAAAAAGAAGTAGCCTGGTTTGAGATGAACAAGTTTCTTTGGGTCGGTTCCTTTTAAAATAGTAGCCTGCTACAAAGGAGGCAGATTTTGCCACTGTTAGCTAAATCTGTAGCAAAAGACTTTCATTCTTCTCTTTATGGATTAGTGGCTGTTTCATTACCTAATATGTTGTTCTGTTTTTTCTACATGAATCGAGCACGTATATGTATGTCTTCTTTTTACAAGAAATTTTGAAGTATGTATATGTTCGTGTGTGTATAAAAGAGAGGTAGAAAACACAAGCTAAAAGTGGAAATAACCTGCACTTTACCATTACATTTTTATTCAGAAAAACAGGGAAGATCCCTTTTGGTTATTAGGAAATAAAAATGGCGTCTTTTGAGTTTTTTTTACTGCGCCACATGCTGGTGATTTTCATGTTGTTTTCAGCATACTTTGTTCTTGGTTTTTTTCCATTTAGTGAGGCATAAAAGGAGCAGAACTATGGCATTTTTTTATGAATTAAATGAGTTGGGGAGTGTGACCAAAGGCAGTCATGTAGCCACACTTTCTATGCACCCCATTCACTTTCTCTTGTCTTGTAGCATTACATTTTTAGAATCTTACTTTTCTTATATTATTAGTTTATTTTTAACTTCTGACTAACTGAACCTTCTTTTTTGTTAAAAAATAACTTGAGGTGTGCCATGCTTCAAATCTATAACACTTGGCCCTCACAAATTTAGATTCAAATAAATTGGGGCATGCCATATACAAATATAATCTTTTAATTTATGGCCCTCATATTAATAGATTAATTTAGAAATGCCTTGAATAATCGTAATTTTCTTTAGGCCCGATTTAGATTAGTATTGCGATTATGTATACGTTCGCGTAACATAATTGCAAATTTAAACTCTAAAAAGACTTGAGGAATGCGTTCTCGCAACTTCAACCAAACTTTCTTAATAAATTAACAAAAGCGTTATTTATCATGGACATGTTCGCGTGACATGGTTTTGACGCGTCAAAAGAAAAGAGTATACGTACGCGTAACTCAATTACGAATAATTCAAGTGATTTTAAAAGCGGTAAAAAGATAAATGCACATAGGTCCTAAAAAGTAATTAGACAATTTAAGCCAAGAATAATCACTAAGCGACCATGCTAGAACCACGGAACCCGGGAATGCCTAACACCTTCTCCAGGGTTAACAGAATTACTTACTTAGAATTTTTGTTTCGCAGACTTCAAAAATCAAACTTTCCTCGGTTTGGGATTTTTCAAAACAAAACGGTGTCCATCATTAAAAATTCGGGTGGCGACTCTGAAATAATAAATAAATCCCCAAAATCGAATAATGTCACTTAATGTGGAAAAACTCCCTTACTACCCTTCATTAATCTGAGGGGTAGTGGAAAAAGGAGGTGTGACAGCTCTGGCGACTCTGCTGGGGATTTGGAACCCAGAATCTCTGGTTCAAGGTTTAAGAATTCGAGCTTAGAATAAACTGTTTTATTTGGC
>ML338036.1:0-15533 GCA_005239505.1 Nicotiana paniculata | reverse complement strand
AAACACATAAAATGCAAGGTATATAATGCTTAAAATCATGAATTCTAGCCACGCATCACCTGGTTCTTCCAGTTCTCGGGATCCAATTATGGCCCACCATCAATTTTGACTTGAGGTTATTATGACTGTGGAGAGTTGGGGCGTCTGAGGATGTATTGCCCCGTTACTATAGAGGTGTAGTGTAGCAAGGGGGTCATTATATGAAACCTGCACTAGTTGATTCATCACCCGCTCAGTCATCTCACGTTGGGACTCAGGCAGTTCGAGGTTGCCTTAGAGGGGGAGGTCGATTAGGTGGTGGTCTGGCTCAATGCTATGCTTTTACCGCCAGGCTAGAGAGAGTTTCTTCGGACGCAGAGATCACATGTATTGTTTCAGTGTGCCACAGAGATGCTTCCACATTTTTTTATAATGGTTCCACTTATTCATATATATCATCGTACTTTGCTCGTTATTTGGATATGCCTCGTGGTTCCTTAGTTACACTTGTTCATGTATCTACGTGAAGTGGGTGATTTTATGTCACGACCCGGAATCCCACCTTAGGGTCGTGATGGCGTCTACCGTTGAGCTTGCTAGACAAGCCAATGTGTACAGTTAAACTAACATGATAACATCGAATTAACAGAATAAGATAAAAATAGTTCACAACTTAACAGCGGAAACAAATATAGTTTCAAAACTAAGTAAAGACAACATAATACAATGTCGCACTAATTTGCCAAAACCTGGAGTCACAAACTCACGAACTGTGTATAGGAGTGCTAAATACAAAGTATGAAAGGAAATACATGACTGTCTCTGAAAACTAGATAGAGAAACAAGACAGAAATGAAGAACTAGGGATAGGAGAGACGCCAAGGCCAACGAACAACAGCGGGTATACCTTGAAGCCGAGTGCGGGATATGCACAACAATAAGATGTGCAGTGTAGCATCACTAAAACCGACCTTATGTACTGAGTAAGTGCCGAGCCTTACCTACGCGAAGTAGTGACGAGGCTAGGACACGACAACAAAATGTACCTGTGCAGTTGAATAGTATAGTAGAAACTAAACAAGAATACAGTTACGGGGAAGAACATGTTGGGGGTAAGAGATAGAAAATAATGAATTGACGAAAACGAAATAACAGTCTAAAATATCCAAAAATAATAACGGTAATTGACAACACAAATTAAACAGTGAAAAGAAACGGCACGGCATGTCCCCTCGTGCATAATAATATAAAATATGGCACGGAATGTCCCCTCGTGCATAAAACATCACAATCACGGCACGGAACGTCCCCTCGTGCATAACAATATAAAATATGGCACGTGAATGTCCCCTCGTGCATAACAATATAAAATATGGCACGGAATGTCCCCTCGTGCATAAAACATCACAATCACGGCACGGAACGTCCCCTCGTGCATAACAATATAAAATATGGCACGGAATGTCCCCTCGTGCATAACAATATTAAATATGGCACGGAATGTCCCCTCGTGCATAACAGTATAAAATATGGCACGGAATGTCTCCTCGTGCATAACAATATAAAATATGGCACGGAATGTCCGCTCGTGATTTTACACTCTTCCTCACCAATACAATGACAATATCAATGGCAAGGAATACACCATAGTGGAAATACAATTCAAAATCACCCGGCAAGGGGAAAGTATCAGTCAATATCGTAACGATTGCCCGACAAGGGTCTCAGCTATAACCAATCATTTCAAATATATCCTTTACAATTGGGTTCTCAATTGAACCAATACATCATGAGTTTATCAACTAGAGTTTTCAACATTAACCAACTTTCAAGTAGAGACAATTGCATATTATAACGAACATGGAAGTAATAATAAGGTTTTATCGAAAATAGACTCACGGGCATGCTTGACACACAATTCATAGGTACTCGTCACCTCACCTATGCATTGATCATGATAAACACTTAACACATGGCACACAATACCTATTCCCTCACAAAAGTTAGGCCAGACACTTACCTCGGGTCCAAACTATAGCAATCAACCCTCTAACACTGCCTTTCCTTTAGAATTCAATTCATGAATGGTATTATCTAGACATAATTAACTCAAGTATATCAATAATGATTCAATATTGAATTCTATAGCCTAATCCCATTTCCATGCATTCTTACAAAGATAACAAGATTCGACCCCGGGCCAGCTCGCTCGGATTCAAATAATTCTCGAAGGGAACACTCACCCAAAGCCTAAGGATCATTAATATACGATTCTTACTTGATTTCATGGCCACTTTACAGAAAATTCTCAAATGATCACAAGTTCTAGGTTACTACCCAAATTCTTGATTTTTACACTCATTTATGTACTTAGTTAAGCTAGAATCCATGATTGAAGCTAATTTTTTAGTAGAGTTCACTTACCTTAGAAGACTAGGTCGTTAGACCTTACCAATGGAGTAAAATCACCCAAGGAAGAAGAAAGAAATGAGAAAAATGGGTTTAAAACCCGTATATAAAACACACTGCCTGCACAGTGATTCCGCACCTGTGGTCCCGCACATGCAAGAAAAATCTCGCACCTGCAGAAATGGGCTGGGGATCTTGGGCCCGCACCTGCGGAGTGGAGACCGCACCTACGGCACCGCTCCTGCGGTATATTTTCCACACCAGCGGTGATTGGCCACCGCACCTGCGACTGGTCAACTGCACCTGCGGCCACACAAGAACAGTTGCACCAGCAACTGTGTTTGCTAGTTTTTAGCCCCGTTAGGTGCCTGGAAGGAACCTAGGTCCACCCGAGACCTAGTCCAAATATACCAACGAATCTCAAATCATAACACGGACTCGCTCAAGCCTTTGGAACACTCAAAACAACACTAGAACTCGAAATCACACCCCAAACCCCAATAACCAAACTTAGGAACTTTAAGTTTTCTAGATTTTGCTAACAACGTGCCGAACTAACCTATACTACTCGGAATGACACCAATTATACACACGACTTCCAAAATCATCCTACGAACCCGTTCGACTGATTAAACCACTAAAATAACATCAACACAATGAATTAAACTTCAAAACTCATAGAATTTTCTCAAAACTTCATAAAGCTTATTTATTCCGATTTTTATTTGAAACTCACATAACATACATTCAACCTGTTCCGGGCTCCAGAACCATAATATGGGCCCGTCAATACAATTTTCATATCAAATTTTATTTTCAAAGGTCTCTAATATTTTCAGAAAACAATTTTCTTTAAAAATTCATTTCTCAGGCTTGGGACCTTGGAATTCGATTCCGGGTATACACCCATGTCCCATATTTCCTTACAGACCCTTCAGGATCGTCAAACCACGGGTCTGAGTCCGTTTACCAAAAATATTGACCAAAGTCAACTTTATTTCATTAATTATCATAAACTCAACAGTTCAACACATTTCCACATAAAAGCTTCCCGGCTACACGCTTGGGCTACTCACTCATATAGAGGTAAGATTAACGGAGGCTTTTGGGGCCTCGAAACACAGTTTTCTGCTAAATTAACAACATGACCTTTTGGGTCATCACATTTTATTTTTGTGGACCGTGTATATCCATCGTGTGTGGTGGCTATCGGGGGACTGGAGACGAGATTTGATCTTATACTGCTTCCTATTGGGCTATCCATGTTAGAGCACAACATGTATGTTCCAATAGTGAATATTGAGCTTTGTAAGACGTAAACTTCTTACTCATATAGTATTTCACTTAGTTCTTCCTTCCGGTCTTATCATGTTTACCCAAGACACATCCGAAGGCTCTATCCAACATGGATAGGTACGACAATAGAGGTCTCTTGGGCTTGTCACAACCCAAACCAAAGAGCTGTGATGGGTACCTAGTGCATTACTCAACGGAGTATCAACGTAACATATATTTCTTATCATACTATCATTGGTAAATAAGTTGGAAAGGCCATCATGAGATAACTAGAATAAAACATAAGGGAAAATCTCAACATAGGATGACCCAACATGATATACAAACTTATACATGTGACATACAAGCCTATAAGGAAAAAATGATCATTTTTACACATAAAACATAGGCCGACAAGGCCATACAAGTATCCATATAGATGATAACTTTATACAAGCCTCAAAGAGTACATACACATCATAAAGGTAAAGATAGGGCCCTATCATACCAATCATTACATTTCCAAAGCACACTGACAAAATATGCAACTCTGAAGCAAGTAGAGTGCGCCAACACCTACCGTTGAGCTGTTAGCGTATTATGAGGATTGTTAACCTGTCTATTGGGACCTTGCAAGCATGAAATGCAGCGTCCCAAGGCAAAAGGGTTGTCAGTACGGATAAAGTACCGAGTATGTAAGGCATAAAAGCATAAATATGAATTATAATGTAAAGAGAGATATAGAAGATGCAATATATAACTTCGGAGTGCCTCTGAGGGAAATTGTCATGAAACGCATGAAGCATATATATGCATATACTTTTAAAAATATACGCCTCTACGGGGACTTGAAGAGGACTCTGTAAAAACATACCCCGACCATTCTAAAGCTCGGTAGAATCTTACCTAGCCACGTGGATCTCGGTAAATCAAACTAATTAGTGATTTCACAATAGGTGCCGTTCTCGGCCGAATATAGCGCGACTCGGTAGTGTAAAATAGATACATACGTATAATGTATGTTGGACTCATGGAATCACGTTCGAAACCTTTCAGAGTGACCTTATGGTCGTTGAACCTTCGATTAATATTATGGACATCTATACCATCAGTATGAACCTAAATAGGATTCAAGGATAATACATACTTGTTTGGAATAACTTTATAAGGAAAGAACAACATCGAAAACCTTAGTTTCTAGGAGTATATCCGTTATGAAATAGCATAGTCTTTATTTTCATTCACTTTAGATCTTTCCAAAAGAAAGAATGAAGTGCCTTAACATACCTTTGCAATCTTCTCACCTATTTATACCACATCCTATAAGTTAATAAAAGTCACAAAACAACCCAAACAACAATAATATAATTCACAATACGCTCTCCGATTATTTCAACATCTATTTTGAGAGCCAATCTCGATTAATGATTAAAAAAATATGGTTTGAGTCAAATTCTTTTTCCATGAATATGCCTAAAACATCAATAACATCATACTTATGCTTACCATATCATTTTTCATCCCAAAACATCGAAAGAATAATCTTCAAAAATAGTCCACACGCCTAGCATCTTAAACTTTATCGTCAACCCTTTGTTTTTCATGTTATCTTCTTCAGTTAGCTTAATTAGAACATAGATAATCTTAACAACAGAATAAATAACATAATAAACCTATTTATAACAATTTCCAGCCACAACAAACTCTATATATAGCCTCAACACCACCCACAAAAAGAGATATCGATTTTTTATCCCATGTCAGTTACTATCTTGTAATTTACTCTCAAACAACTCAACCAAAACATGATTAACCTTAATGACAACCAAGAACATGATTTAATTACCTTAGTTAATGGATACAACTTGATCCCCAACTTGTGTGGCTCACAACAACCCTCAATCACACCATAACACTATAAGAGTTGTATTATCTTCTTGAATCAACTATTGTGTTCAAGTTGGTGTGTAAACACTTTTATTTCTCCTTGAAACTCTAATATATATGAAGGAGAGACTGATTATTACCTTAATAAACAATAACAACATGAAAGTTGAGGTTACTTCATTTGAAGAATCCTCCAAATAGCCACAGGATGAAGGACTATGATCTAGCAACCATCACGAGATCACTAGAGTTGATTCATATTTTTCTTTGTTTACCTTGAAAATGGTGTTAACAATTACATTTTATTAGTTGTTCTAAAAATATGTGACATATTCTAACACTAGTTAATTATTAGGAAGTAATAAGTGCAAGTAATAAAAATGAGATAAGCAAACCAATAGTTGTCCCAAGATTGGGGCCTCGAGCTCAGTGAAAAGGGGGGCCTCGAGGCCGTAGAATAACAATAAATGAAGACACTAAATCTAGAACACTAAATAAGGAGCAATAAATTTGTGAGACGGTGTTGAACACGAAAAAAAAGCAGAGAATGTTCTATTTTAGTGAATGTGTTCTGTGTTACAAGAATGATTGGGCTTCCCTTTATATAGGATGGGTGAATCCCAACATAGTACATGTCTAATTATGCTAGAGAAATACTATTGGTACAACTATACCATGGCCTTGTACAAACTTGTACTATATTCGCATACCTTATCATCTCTAACCACGTGTCCTTGGGAAATCCCCGCCTTTCCATGACGGTCATCGATTTTATACTGCCTCAGGGTAGGCCGCGGCGAGCCTTCGATATACTCTCTCAAGGTATGCACCCCGAGGTCAAACATCAACATCCACTCCGAGCCTTTCGAGATCGGGCTTGGAATGTCATAGTGGTCCCGATACCAGGGTCCCCGGTATTGACCGTATACAGATAGTCCCCGCGTTTCTTAGTATGAAATGATAAGAAACAATTTGAATTATTTGATTCTTCGATGCCTTGTGTGATGATGTCAGTTACATGAGGTCAGTGGTAGATGTGATAGAAACGACATGCAAAAGTTGCATCTGCACGATTCTCGAAGAGCTAATAAATTCAAAATGGCGGTTGGCCGTCCTTTCACCTTCTTCAATGTGCATAACTGGCCAAATAAATATCCCAATACTTCACTCCTTAAATCTTTATTTTTCACCATATCTTTAGATCTTCAACAACTATTCTTACTTCTTTCTAGAGTTCATCTCAATAAATTTCTTCCCTTTCTCCCAAAATTTCACAGCAAGAAATGGCAAAGACCTATAAAACGGTTCCCCAAGATGAGAATGCCCCTTCATTGTCACGCTCGTCTAAGGGCAAGGCAGTAGTGCCTCCACGTATTGAAGAGTTGTTTACCTTGAAAATGGTAATTACATTTATACTTGATTATGTGCTTCTAAAAATATATGATCTATTTTAATACCGATTGGTTACGCAGTAGATGCTGAGTATGAAGCGAGAAAAATAAAATAAGTGCGAGAAGAACTAGGTTACGCAAACCAAATATCGAAGAGGCCAGTCTCGAGGGTGATCAGGCAGGCTTCGAGTTCGA
The DNA here is from genome assembly GCA_005239505.1 of Nicotiana paniculata. Classification (NCBI taxonomy): domain Eukaryota; kingdom Viridiplantae; phylum Streptophyta; class Magnoliopsida; order Solanales; family Solanaceae; genus Nicotiana; species Nicotiana paniculata. Next base: position 8,397 of record ML338036.1, on the reverse strand, counting down.
CCTCGAGAAGCTTGACTAGGGGCTATTGATAACCGTGTAACAATATTGAATGGCTTAAGGTTTTAATATTTATGATCAATAATAAGCAATAAATGAAGAATAACTCAAGAACACAATAAATAGGAAGCAGTAAATTAGTGAAGCAATTAGAGGGAATGTTTTAGCTAAGGAGAAGAGGATGTTCTTGTTCTTGTATTGAATATCATATATCTTACAAAGTGAAAATGGTCCCCTTTATATATGGGGAGGGGATATCAACATAGTACGTGCGTCATTAATGTAAAGAGATATGGATGGTACATCGATTTAATGCCACGGTACCAGCTTGTACTAACTTGTGTACTTTGTCAGCTTTAACCACATGCCCCTTGGAGATTTCCCGCATTTTTATGTCGAATCTTGATTTGTAGTGCCTTGAGGTTGAGGATTCTCGATGTTCCCCTCGATGCCGAGCTCGGGCCTTCGAAACTTTGTTCTTATCGAAGTGGTCGTGAAATCGGGCCTCCCTGGTTTTACTGTTTATAGATACTCCCCGGGTTTCTTGGGGTGAAAAGACAAGAAATGATTTGACTTCACCAACTTTTTAATGCTCTTATTATCCTATCAATCACGCCACGCAAGCTACCGATTTGAGAGATGTTCAGAAATCATATATGCACAGTTTTTGAAAAGATTCGAACTTATTATGACAGTTGGCTGCCTTTTTCCTTTCCTCATCATGCACGCTTTGCCCCTATAAATACTTTTTCCCCTGACTCTCTTATTTCATTACTTATTCTAACCTCTTCTAAAAAGTGCTCTCATTACTTCTTTATTGCCCCCCTTTTGATCAACTCCCTCCTGTTTTCTTTGAAATCTTTCAGTTGGAATAACTTTCCATCCTCATGCGCTTGTGGCATAAAGTCCTTATGTCGCTTATTGTTATGAGTGAAAACAAATTCCACGTATTTCGTTTGCGACCTCAATCACACCCATGTTGCAAGAGTCTTACCATTTGATCTCAACTACTTACCTTACACTCAGGGACACAACCGGCGTATCCTACTTGATCACTTCTTTAAAATCTCAAGTTCACATACATGGTATCCACCTTATCTAATAATACTAGTTACCACTATGCTTCACTTATCTGATAATTGATCTAATCACCTGGATCAATCCATGTCGACATCGTTAATAGAAATCCTTGTGTCTCTTAGCATATAACCTCATGAAATACTCTGCTCAGCACATTAATGGATTCCTGAATAATTCCAGCCCAATCTTGAACTCTGTTGCTCCTTAATGCATTAGATCTATTTGGTATTGAAGGTTCAAACATGTCAAAGTCACCCTGTGATCTCATATAATCAGCAGGTAATTTTATGGTCAATTTATAATGGCACATCTTAGAGTAATCGTGAAGGTCACCACGGGTTTAGTTTGGGTGTTCGCATAAAGATTTAGAATTCAGGAGGGTGAACCGGTTATTCTAAAAAGTTTCCACTATAGATGTTATGTGAATTGGTAATGAAGAGTACATAAGCGCATTTCTCATTCGGTCGCGCTAGGGGTATGATGTTTTCCCGTAGTTGTTCCTCATGGTTTTGTGTTTTCTTATGTCTATGCCTAAAAAGGTATTTGGCGATCTTTTGTGTATCATCCTGGTGTAAATTATCGAAGGTGAAGTTAATGGATAGTCAGCTTATGCGAGGTATCTAGCTATCATCTTTGTTAGATAAGTTTAGGGGTTGGGATTGCTTCCATGAATGTGTTTTGGCAAAGCTTGTAAGTTAAGGGGGGCCACCTTGAAGGCCGAAAGTGTTGTGGAAGGAAAATATTTTTTCTTGATTGTATATCAATTAGTTTTAACTTGAAAGGTACCTTATTGGTGTTATGATCTAAAAATGTGCAGTCCATGTTTAGGTGTCATTATGATAACGTAGTTCTTGTGATGTTGAGAATTAGTGTTATGGGTAAATACATTGTGGTGCTTTGTTGAGTTATTGATGAGCTTTTAGTATGGTTTTGGGTGATTCTCTGACAGGTGGATAGGCCTAGTTACAAAGGAGATGCTGCCGAAATTTCTGAAAAATTTGGGAGTTAGTCAAAATTTAGGGAATTAAGGTAGGATAGAAAAGAGATATGTTCTGTTAGGTACTTGGGTCAGGCTCTACCTCTCATTCGAGGACGAATGATCCTAAGAGGGGGAGAATGTAAGGCCTCGGAAATTTTTTTTAAGCAATATTGGATTTCGGGGTGCCAGGTAGACTAATTATAATATTTTATGTGCTATAAATATGATGTAAATGACATGGATATGGGTAATAAGTGTATGAGTCATATAATAAGTAATATGAGGTCCAAGGAGAAGCCTAAGCCTAAGCAAAATGGGAAAATTTCATAATAGGCTAAAATTTCAAAGGTACTTGCATTAGTCTACACTTTGAACGGGCATATATAAATATATATATAAGGTATTATGTGATTAATAACCTATCAAATGAAAGGTCTTCGAGTCTAGTTTCCAACGCTTCAAACCGTTCGTTATATGGACATTCCTACACAAAGTTATGATCAAATTACCAAAGGCTGGAAAAATGTGATCCTGTGTCGAATCTGCGATCACATTTTTGACTATGCGATCGCAGATCTGTCGCAGAGTGGGCCAGTGTTGCCCAGTTTTGGGCACCTATTTCGCGATGCATTCTGCGGCCCACATTCTTGTTTTGCGGTCCATTCTGCGATCGCAGACCCTGTTCCGGAGGCTTATTTTTCCTATTTTTATAACCCGACCCCATTTTCATAAATAGGTTTAGGGCTTCATTTCGGGCCATTTTCTACGATTTTAGAGAGAGATGAGAGAATATAGAGAGAGAAAGAAGGGGTCTAACTACATAATCACCCAAATCTTGCTCAAGCCTTCAAGAATCAAGGAAGATAACCTTAGATTGTCCTACATCCGCATAAGTCCTACTCCCAAAAATTTCATGCAAGAGGTTAGGGGTTCAAATATGTTGTGAGGGTTAGAAATAGGCCATGCATATGGGACTAAGTTGTAGTATATGATATTAAAGAACCAATTTGGGTAGTTCATGTTAAAATTTGGGTGAGGGAAGAAGAAATTGCCATTTTTAAACCTTGTAGTCTACTTCACATGTTAGGTGTTTGATGAAATTCCTAAGAGAGTTTCACCATTGGTAATCCTTCTAATTATTAATCGATTTCCGTTATCTCCTTATAGATTGTTATTGCTAGAGGTGTTAGTGTATTGTATAAACTTAAGGAAAAGCTCTTTGAGGTATGTATGGCTAACTTTAATCTTCGTAGAGTCACCTTGTTAGTGTCTAAACATCCGGTATGAGTTTCTTGCTGAGTATATGTGAATTAATTGCCCGGTTTTGTTGAGGTCTGAGATTGTATTCTCTGATTTGTCTTAGTCGATTATCCTGATAATTGAGATTGTGAAAGGTGACTTCTATGTGATTACTTTAACACGTACAATATTCGTTAAATGCTTGAGTATGTTGGTATGAAAGAATGACGACAAACTCAAATGTGTAAATGTATCTAAGTGATAAGGTCTATGTAACAGTGATGAAGGGGGAATTGTGAATTGATCTAATTGAACTAAATGACCACGGAAATATCGTATATGACTCATTGTCGGCAAGGTTTATTGTGGCTTAACTTCATATGGATTTTTGGTTGTAATGAGTTTATATTCTTGTTGATGAATACCTTTGTGTTGAATTAATAGATGCTAAAGACTATTGTGAACATATGATTGTTTGGGTGTTATGAAATTGTACTCTTGATTATATGAAGCCCTGTGATTGAATTGCTTGTTGATGTTGGTATTAATTACATTTTTGAACATATCAAAGTGCTAAAGGCTAATTATGAAAGTAACTATGGACTGATTTTATTGAGTTAAATGATTGTGGCAACACCATATATGAATTATTTATTGGTAAGGATCATTGTGCATTTATTTCACATAATTATTGGTTGATATGAACTTATGTTCTTCATGATGAAGATCCTTGTGATTTAATTGTTGGTGGTTGTTGCAGTGAAATGTGATTGTACGGTGGGATCGGTTGCGCGCCGCAACATGAAGTAATAAGGGTGAAATGTGATTGTACAGTGGGATCGGGTTGCATGCCGTAACACGAAGTAATAAGGGTGAAGTGTAATATTGTACGGTGGGATGGAGTTACACGCTGCAACACAAAGTAATAATGGTGGAGTGTAAAATGTAAGGTAGGATCGGGTTGCACGATGCAACAAGAAATGTATGATGGGATCGGTTTGCAAGCCGCAACAGAATGTAATAAAGCTGAAATGTGATTGTGTTGAAATTAGAATCTGTAAGGCTCTCAATTGTACTTGTTTCTATATCATTGTGCACTACGTGTTGGTTCCTTTAACTGCTTTCTATCTGTGCATCTCTTGATTTTACTTTGAGTAAAGTTTGTTCTTACATACTAGTACTATTCAATGGTACTAACGTCTCTTTTACCGAGGGCGCTACATCTTTTATATGGATGTAGGTGGTTCCATAGCAGGTAGCTCTGATCGCTGATAGTGGTGCCTTCCCTTCATATCTTCAGCAGTCTTGGTGAGCCCTACTTCCTCTCGGGGCCGTGTGTAGTACATGTTGTCTTAGTTTGTTTATGTCGTTTCTTTTGAGGTATAGTCAGAGCCTTGTTACCAGCAAGTCTATGTATTCTTTTCTATACTCTTAGAGGCTCTGTAGACACTATGTGGGTGGTAAATATATTTTGGAAAGTTGTTGTAATTACTCGTAATTGTGGCCCCTTATCGGGAATGTTGTATTTAGTATGTATGTTTTGGTAAGATCTAATGTTAAAACGTTAAAAGAGGAAAAATGGACTTTATGTTGTAAATCCACGTTTTTAATTTTCTCTTGCTATTTCATATGAATAATGTATGCTATAAACACGGGGAAACGCATTGGGTAGGAAAGACAAATCAGGTTCGCTTGACCAGGTTCATTCGGTTAGGCGCCGGTCTCGTCCCTCGATTTTGGGGCGTGACAACTTGCTACTAGATCTGTCCGAGATAGGGAAGAAACCTTGATGGAGGCCGACATTGCTAGTGGATTTTATTCGGGCCCGTCATTCTCTCTGGGGAAACACGGGATGCTCAATTTAGGGGTGTCCTTGGTCCAGAGACCTCTCATGGGGAGGAGGATGCATTCGGGGACTACTTCGAGGGGGTAGATGAAGAGACCAATGTTAATGCCCCAGTTGCCCTTGAGGAAGTCGAGAGGCTCCAAAAGTAGGTGACATTTGAGAACAACATACCCATTTTCTGATCTTTTATTCTCATTGTTATATTTTTATTTATTTCCCTTCTATGTGTTGCAGGTCAAGAGGCTATATGACCAGGCTTTCTCCAAGTTGCAAGATGAGTTGGCTCATCGTGGAGGGGAGCTTGAGAAGCTTATGGCGGGTTCGGTCGAGTTCGAGGCTTTGTGCACTCAAAAGGAGGAGGAACTGGTCAACCTTCGGGCGAGATTGGAGAGAGTGTTTCGGGAGATATCTGATTTCTCCGAGCAGGTATGCTAGTACCCATATTCTCACCTTTTAGCTGCGGCGCTTCGATGTTGAATGACTTACTTTTTGCTTCTCAGATTACGCAGAAGGTTGCCTTGGTGGAGCAACTTCGGGGAGAGGTTGCGGCCAAGGACACCGAAGTCGTGGAACTAGCTCGGCTGGACGATGTTGCGGCCTCGGAAAGGGAGGTGCTTCGTGGGAAGCTATCCTCGACTCAAGATCTTCGAACCTCCTACGATGGTACTATTCATGCGATGTGACCGTGAAGTGACCTAGGTGGCCCCATCAGTACACTTCCCCAAGTGCCATGACGACCTGTCAGAAATTGAATGGCCTTTAAGGAAGTTGGTTGGCCTCCTTTCCTTCTATAAATGTTCATGCTTCTCCTTCGTTCTAACTCTTGTGTTTTTGCGAAAAACCCTCAGCTTTTCTTTCATCTTTCTCATTCTTTTCCCAACTTTGAGTTATGTTCCTCCTTATTACCTTTGTTTTGAGTGACTATGGTTGTTGTTCCCGAGTCCGCTCATCAAGAAGAGGGAAATTCTTCCACTACCCCTAGTCTGGCCGGTGCCATACCGCTGGTGTCTAGTGAGCTGACCTCATATTGTTTTGCTATAAAAAAGTACTTTGCACTAGAGAAAGCTTACGATGCCCCAGACCATCGAGAATACACCTCGAGGTTCTTACTATTGATCGAGGAATATCACCTCGAGGCCATGAGGAGAGACTGCGGCTGGGGGGAAAATGTGGTGTTGCAGATACCCTCTCGAAATGAAAGCATTGTGACCTTCGTAGAGGGATTCTTGACCGTGAACACGTACCCGTTTACATTGGGCCCCCTCGACCGACTTGTGCTCGAGTTCTGTAAAAAGTACCAAGGCACCTTGGCGCAAATTCATCCGTCCTTTTGGCGGATAGTTCTGAAGATGAGGTATTTCACTGAAAGGGAAGAGCTTAACTTTACCCTTATCCACCTCATTAGGTTATACCGACCTCAGCATTATTGAGGCCTGATTGCGCTGCGACGTCGGTCCACGAGGCCTTTTATTTCCAGTGATGATGAGGACCAAAATGGGGGATGTATGAGTCGGTTTATTCGGGTGAGGACCATCGACGTCATTCTAGTGGAGTTCCTGTCTTTTCCCGAGAAATGGAACTTCAAACGTAAGCACTGTGTCGTGCCTAAGTGTCTCTTGTTCTTATAAACTTATATGGGTGTTTCTTTATCTCTTTTTCAGTGGTCCCGTGGATGCCCGGGGAGGTCCCCGATCTTGTGGACTGGACTCGGAAGTTGGCAGATTCCTTGACATATGACGAGCGCAAGTGGCGTGACCTCTCGATGAGGAGATGGGAGGTAAAACACCATGGTATGAGTCGTGTGGTATCCTTTTTTATGAATGTTTCCTTTCGTGTGTACTAACTATGATGTCACAGGTGTTGGTGTGTTTTCTGAAATGATATCGTGTCCCTTCGAGAAGAGTGAAGGCCCAAGGGAGAACAACTGTCGAAAAATATCCTCTATGGATGAGGATATTCTTGATGAGGTGGGGCCTTCTCGAAGGCATAAATGAGACGCCGTTGCTGAGGAGAGCTTCATATATGTTGGCCATTCTGTGGACGTCGGCTCCCTTTGTGAGGATAATTCTCTGTCCACGACTGGGGCTAGGGGCCCTTCTGAGTTTGCCGGTTCTGCCAGGCCTGGGACCTCTAATTTCGAAGAAGGGGCTCCCCCAGAGAGGGAGAGAAAAAGTCCTCCGCCGTCGTCCACTTTTGCCCCCAAAGGTGCTTCGAGGGATGCTTGTGATCAGGGGCCTCCCGGACCGATTAAGGTTTCGAGTGGGCATACCCCTATTGAGAGTGGTTCATATGGGGCCGATGGGGCCAGGCCAGTGGATGCGCGTTCAACTTTTTAGGAGGCTCAGCGACTCTGCTCCGAGGTTAGTTCCGGTCGGCCTTGCTGGTTTGCTAGTTATAAATCTTCATCTTTTAATCTGGAGTTTCTTTCTTGTAGGTTTTTGACAGACTCAAGGCTAAGCTGCTTCACTGTGAGGCCCAATTGCGGGAAGCTCTGGGTAAGAAAAGATCTCTCAAGCATCTTTGTAATGAGAAGATGAAAGAGTTGATACATCTTTGAGTGGAGATGATCCAGAGCCGGATCTATGAAGGCAAAATCAAGCGCCAGGTAACCCTTACCCTATATGGGTATGTGCCTTCTTTCTCGTTCTTGGGAGCCAATGCTTTGGTACTTCAGTTGCCGAAAAATACAGAACCTTTAGAGAGCCTTTGGGGTGAGGTCGAGCAAGTCAGGCCTGAACGCCAAGTGTTGAAAGCGCAGGTGAGCATACATACTGCGGCTCAAAGGAATGCTTTGGCTAAGGCTGTTGCCCTCGAGATACAGCTTCACAATGCCCGGGAAGATAACTCAGTTCAGTCGAGCAGGATTACCAAGCTCGAGGTTGATCTACTAAATATGAAGGTAGAGGTTGTTGACGCTTGGGCTGAAGCTGAGGTAGCTCGAGTGAAGGCCGATAAGAAGGTGGCCAATTAAAAGATGATGTCGATGCACGGGTTGATCTGAGAGGGGCTTTAAACAGAGAGAGCAGGGGCAATGNCAGGGTTATGGTCTATTCACCACTCATATTGCATTCTAATTAACTCTTCCTTTCATATAGTTCACTCATGGTTGCTAATTAATCGATAAATATTCTCATAGCCTTCTCCCGAAGCACTCCTCACCTATTCTTAATAGATCAATGCCTATATTCCTATAAAATTAGTCTATTAGAACGCACTAAGATTACGATGTTAAATTAAGCACGGTGACTAGGTATAT
>MDKI01022344.1:0-17295 GCA_005239505.1 Nicotiana paniculata | reverse complement strand
TATTTCAATTGGAAAACACTTAAACCCGTCAAAACTCGATTTCTGGCCGACTGGGGACCCTGGAATTTAGACCCAAACGCCTGGCTAACGCCAGGCTAGGGCTGGCGTTTCAGCCCAAGCGCCTGGCTAACGCCAGGTAGGGTTTGGGTGTTTGGCTCTGTCGCCCGGCTATCGCCCGGGTGTCTCCTTTCGCGTATCTTTCGACGTATTTGCATCTCTTTAGCTCCGTTTCCATCTCCACTTCACCTACGCATGAAATAAACTCCATTAAGCACATAACAAGTGTAATTTTATCATTAATGTGCATAAAATGTAAGGTATATCACATGTTAAACTATGCAATTTAGTCTCGCATCAAGAACCCTTCATGCTTTTACTCTCAACCTCACTATGAAACAAGAATATCGGCATGGCATCACCCTTCGTGCTTTTACTCTAAACCTCACTGAGAAACAATAATATCAGCACGACATCCCCCTTCATGCTTTTACTCTCAACCTCACTGTGAAACAATAATAACTGCACGGCATCACCCTTTGTGCTTTTACTCTCACTTTTATTACGATTAATAGATACGACACAACATCACCCTTCGTGCATTAACACTCTCCCTTACCATATAACATAAGAAAAAGGAGACACAATAATCAAGAACATGCCTCACATTAATAATGTTTCCACAATACCATCTTCAACTTCGGAAAAACAATACTCAAATAGCTCATAAATGCGAAAAGAACGATCACTGTAATAATTAACTAGACTAAGCACGGACATCATGATCAAAGAAAGAAAGAAATTGCAAGAAAATAAGTTCCACCGCATGCTTTGACCCAACAACAACGCATAAGTACTTTCCACCTCACGTATACGTTGTACCAAACATCTAAACATGTAGCCAATAAGCAAACAAATTTTAATCCCTCTAGTCAAGGTTAACAACGACACTTATCTCGCTCCAAAAACCAATTATAAGCTCTACCGGGGCCTTTCCCCTAGAATCCACTTCCAAACCACTTGTATCTAACCACAATTGACTCAATAATATCAAATATTGCTAAAGGAATTAAATACAATGCATAAATTTAGAATATTCAAATTTTTCCTCAAAAAGTCAAAAATTGACCCGGAGCCCGCTTGGTCAAAACTCGAGGCTCGGACCAAAATCCATTTACCCATTCACCCCCCAGCCCGGTTATGTAGTTTGTTTCGAAATTCAACCTCAATTTGAGGTCTAAATTCTAATTTTACAAAAATCTCTAATTCTACCCAAACTCCCAATTTCCATCATGAAAGTACTAGAGTTTAGGTTGAAATCTTATGAAATGTAATGAAAGATTGTAAGAGAATAGGTTAAATAACTTACGTATGAATTGGGAAGAAAAAACTCTTGGGAAAATCGTCTCTAGGGTTCTCTAGTTTTGAAATTTTTAAAGAATAAGCAAAATGCCATTTTTGGGACTGTTTTAATCACTGGCGTCAGGTGTTCATCGCGTTCGCGTGAAACCTGATGCGTTTGCGAAGGCACTGCCCAGATAACTTACGTGATCGCCAGTCACTCTACGCATTCGCGTAGGCTTATCCCCCTAGACTTCGAGTTCGCGATCCTGGTCACGTGTTCGCATAGACCAACGGTCAAACCCCAGCCCAACCCATCCAATACTACGCGTTTGCGCGGGTGAGGACGCGTTCGCGAAGGGTAGTCCCCCACTGCTCTGCATTCACGTCCTAGTCCTCGCGTTCGCATAGAGTACCTTCCCCCCCAGTCCCCACTTACCTTTCGCGATTGCAGTTGGATATATATGATCGCATAGGAAATTACACCATACATCAACAAGAATGAAAAACCACAAATTTTTCTAAGTTCAAAAGGTCTATAGGCTATCCAAAACTCACCCGAGCCCTTGGAGCTGCAACCCAAATGTGAACACAAGTCTAAAATATCATACGAACTTGCTCGCTCGATCAAAGCACCAAATGACGCCTAGAACTACGAATCAGTCGCCAAATCAAATGAAATTTTCAAGAAAACTTTAAAACTTCTATCTTAATAACCAGACATCCGAATCACGACAAACCAACTCCGTTTCTCACTAAATTTGACAGACAAGTCATAAATATAGCAATGAACCTATACCGGGTTCTGGAACCAAAATACGGACCTGGTATCAACAAATTCAAACATCGGTCAATTCTTTAAAATCATAAAACCTTTAAACTTTCAATTTTCAACAAGAATCAAAAACTTGAGCTAGGGGCCTCCGAATTCGACAAGAATCCGGGTCCGTTTTCTCAAAACGTTGATCGAAGTCAACTCAAATAAATTTTTATGGAAAAATTTCATATTTTTCAGTTTTTAACATAAAAGTCTTTCGGAAAAATACCCGGACTGAGTACGCAAATCGAGGAAGGCTTAAAGAAGCTATTGGAGGCTTCGAAACACAGAATTAGGTTCTAAAACTCTAGATGACCTATCGGGTCATCATAATATATTAACTCACAATAATGTTGTACCTTTTGATAAATAAAGACAATAAACAAATCATATTAATCATAATAACTATATCAAGATTAGGCGTATAAGCTCATTTAATGAATCAGAGAAAATGTTTTACATATTCAGTACAAAAACATCTTTTTTCTACTTGGTCCGTTCAATATACACTAAGACTAACACAAGAAGTTCATCAATGACTCTCTTATTATCATTTAAGAAAAGCTTGATCCTAGGATCTTGTTTCTCTAAGTAAAGCTATAAATACCAGGCTCAACAGCCATGTAAGGACATAAAACATTCTATACGGAAAAAAAAAACTATATTTTATTACTTTGCTATGAAATTAACAACTTTCTTTCGCTTTGTCGCTATTCTCATTTATGTTCTCCAAGACGCTGAGTTCAGAACCAGGTTTGTTATCTTCTTCAGTTTTAATTGCTTAATATTGATATTAATCTTGTTATTTTATCATTTTTTTGGATCAAATCAATTTGTTTGTCTATAGATCACGTAACAAATTTAACTGTGTTATTTTGCTGTTAAACATAGTGGCTTAAGGGTGCGGGGCCTTCCTGAAAATATTTACCTTTGTTCACGTGAAAGATGATTAGTTTTGGTCCAAAGGTCTATAAAAAATGGTGTGTTTCAGTTTTTTAATTATTGAAATAGATGTTTGAATAAACTACTAGCACACACTGTTTGTCCATTTCTAAGTATTTCAATTTTAACTTCACATATTTTTGGAAAATTTGAAATTAAAATAAAAAAGAATTTGAAAAGTTGGTAGTGTTCAGACATGTACTTTACGTAAAAAGAAAAATTTAAAAATAAAAAATTTGTCCGCTGAACATGTATTTTTACTTGAAATATTTAAGTATTTTCATGTACAACTTTAAGTTTAAATAATGAAATTCAGTATATATAAATACTGGCAGTCAAACTAGTATATCAAAATATTATGAGTTAAGTACCACGCATTGATATGTATGTATTTTTCATACTATTAAATTAAAGTTTTTTAAATACTGAAATAGAATGAAGTTTTGAAACTTTAGACGCGCTAATTACTTTTGAATCGACTAGACTTAAAAAAATTTAGTATAAATTTTAGTTATTCCTAAAAGAGGTCCCCAAAGTGGCTATCTATGCAATTCCCCAAAATAAAGAAAAACTAGAATTTACATTTTTGGTTATGCTTCTAAATCTATTTTTTAAGTTGATTCTTCATTGTGAAAGTTAGCAATATACTGTTTTTACTTGTCACCCAAACTAAAGTTTTAAGTGAATAATTTCAATATTTGAAGTTTATAGATTCGTATCATAATCTCAAATTAATATACTGAAATATTTAACTTATAAGTTCACAATTTGATATTTATAAATAATAAATAGATTTCTCAATAGAAATATGCAAAAATTATTGAGTTCCCGGGAACCCAACAATACTCTAGTGAAGAGGAGCATGACAATAGTAGCAAAAGAAACTTGCTATTCCCATGTTTATTAATCCTAATCAGACAATTAAGTTATTGTCACATAGTAATTCATTGTTCTTGCAATTGCTAGTTCGTATTCCATTATAGTTCCATCTTTACATATACAACACCAAAAGCTACAACAACATCATGATTCATGGTGCACATTTCTACTTACTGGGCAGAGATCATAATTTCATACAACATTGCTTTCATTTTAGCACTGTATCAGCACTTGGAGTGTCACCCTATTATTTAGATCCAATACATACGTTATCTGGTTTATTTTACATTTTACATGCCGTGGCGCCTTATGTACATACTAGGTCACTTCAGCATCTCTAATTTCACCTTTCTACTGGTTTTCCATTCTGAAAATCGCTGTTGTCTGCTTTCATGGATAGTCCTGAGAAGTGAGACTTCAAGCCGATCCAGCATTGGTAATAATCGTGATCCATAAATGGAGATTCAAGCGCCCACGGACAGACTCGGGGTATTAGACAAGACTCGAACATAAAAGCCATCGTATCGGCTATTTTATGTGGACCAGCTTCATTTCCAAGTGCAATGGTTGCCTGTCAATGTTTTATGGAAGCAGGGTCATTCATATAATCATGATTTGGATATAACAATAAGAGATGGTTATGATACACGGATCACAAATGCTTGATTAACTAGTATGGTTATGCTCCATACACAATGTTGTAAACGAAATAGCTGAGACAATATACTGCACGTAATTGAACTCAACGAATTGCGCTTTTCCAGAGAGATCCTTTTAGAAAGATTCTCCGTTGAAATTTTAAAACTAGAAAAACAATTCAACAACAATTATCCCTCAACCCGCACAAGTTGGGATAGGCTATATGAATCCTCACTGACCAAATCGCTCCATTTAAGCTCATCTCAAACCAATATTTTACAAAATAAAAAAATACTACTCCCTCCAGTCCACTTAAATAGATTTTTTGGCCTTCGTCCACAATATTTGATTTTTCAGATACCAAGAAGAAATTAACTTCATTTTTCCAAAGTTTCCCTCGGAGTAAAGAGTCTCGAAGTATCTTATATATTTCCAATGAACAAATTAAGATTAATATCCTTAATATGTGTGAAAACAGCCAAAAATCAATTAAAGTGAACCGGAGGGAGTACTTATAAGTTAGCTATATTTTCTAATGGCATATAAATCTCTGACAATATTTAAAGACTCCTATAGAACATAGGTTCCAAAGTAAACGCAGCAACATGAGTAAAACATATTGCCAACTAATTGGTATCGCCTAGATAGAGAAGGGAGGAATAGAGAAGGAATTACCTCATATGTTTTGGTATCAGGACCATGAGGAGTCATGCAACTATGAAGGCTTGCTCCACCAGGGTGAAAACCATCAGCTTTTGCCTGAAACAAGCTAACTTCATTTAAATGCATGAAATAACCGAAGAATTGGGAATGACTTCATGCAAAGAGCAAGATAACAACCTCATATCCACCATAGATTAGACCCATAAATTCGCTCATACAATTGCGATGATAATATGGAGGACGGAAGGTGTGTTCAGCAACCAACCACCGGGGAGGAAAAATGACAAAGTCAAGTAATGCCACACCAGGTTTATCTGTTGGTGCTGTCAAAACTGCATTGATTTAAGAAACTAGAGCAAATGAAACCAACGCAATGACAATTAATAGCTGACAGAACATCGTTAATACCAAGAACCAACAGTAACTTAATAAACCTTACTAACCTGTATTTATTGAAGGATCACTGTGGTCAATCAATACAGTATTATAAGGGCAAAACTTGCTTAAATCATACTGCAAATTGAGGAAATAGATTGCTTCAGCACTAAGGAGCCAATCAGTATTAAGTTTCCATGTAGAAACTTAAATTGGATAAAAGCTGAGCAAGGCACCCATATTATGAGAGATTGAAGAAACATAGAGAAATACCCACCTTATAAGGGACATAATTGCCATGCCAAGCGACCACATTAAAAGGAGAAAAGTCTTGCTTCGCAGTGAAGAGTTCACCACCATACTTCTGCACAATAGTGTAACCTGGCTGGGAGCCATCTTCATACCAGGCAACAGGAACAAGAAAATCCCTCGGAGCAGCCAGACCATTTGCACCTAATTACATATTCAAACGCATATCATCAGTAAACAATATCACCTCGCTCAATAGCAAGTAGTTTTTCACTTTCTAAAGCACCTATTGGCCCCAGATCGGGAAGTTGAAGATGAGTTCCAAAAATTTCAGCAACGTAACCACGTGAAGGTCCATCTGGAAGGTCAACAGAAAATCGGAATCCTTGAGGCAAAATCACTATTTCACCGGGAGAAACCTGCAATCTTCCGCATTCAGTTGTAATCCACAGCCCTACATGACCAACAGAGTAGTTAAAAAGAGTTTCAAGGCACGTGTTAACAAATTTGGGGCTGAATAAAAGCAGATGGATGACACCTGACTGATTGCACTTACTTCCTTGTTGAGGAACAATCAGAAAATCACCATCGGCATTGCAGAAGGCACAGTTCTCCATTGATTTGTTGGCAGTGTACCTGCATTTTCGATAATGCTCAGTAATTATCAAAGACGTCCACTATCACTTGATCTACTGAACTTCAGATCTAATTGCACCCGTGCCTAGAATAGCAAGATGCTATGTTATCAGAAAATATATCCAGACCCCAAAACCAAGAAGCCAGACATTCTTCATGTCAACCTACAAGTGAAACCTGATTCCTAATTTGGTGTCTACAAACATCATCTCTAATAGGGGTTATGCTGGGTTGATATTCCACAGAGATCGTTATATATCCACAAGAAAAGATAGCAGAGTTGTGGTCCGTCATGTTTAGGAGATCCGATTTACTCTCGAGTTAGAAAGCATATAGCAACAGAATTAGTAGCCAATCCCTAAGAGTAGCTGCTCTTATCCAGAGCATAACGCATCTCAATCCTAATGATATATTCACTAGAAAAAAACATAAATAAGCAAGTAACAACTATATCTGAAACTCCATCCAAATTACATAGTGCTTATAATACTAGCTCCCGTGTTGCTCGGACTCTCCAAAAATGTTGGCGGGTGTGTGCCGGACCCTACAAATGTAGTGCATTTTTTGAGTATCCGACAGGGATACGGCAATAATTTTGGAAAGTCAGCGCAACATGGACTAGATCGAGTTTGAAATACCAATTACATGTGAATTGCAAAACCATGCCGGAGATATGAGCTGCCAGCCCCGCATATAGTGTACAAACCATCAATGAAATCTGTTGGTGTTTCTGGTATCTCCACCGGCTTCCACCTTAGTTGAGTTGGTGTGGCAGAACTGTTTGACTGGTCGAACTCACTCACAAGCTTTTCATGTCTTGGTAGTCTTGGTCTGAATGGTTCGTGTGTAACTGATGGCTTAATACGATATAGCCAACTGCACAGAGAGAAAATTCCCATAGTCACATAACCAGTCTATCAACAACTACGTGTCAATCCTAAATGAGTAGGAATGACTATACGAATCCTCAATATCCATTAGAAAGAAAAAAAAGTTCATTTTATTATCTTTTAATTTTTGGGGATTCACTTCATTAGCTTCTATATGAGTTTAAGTTGTGTGCATTGCTGATTTAAAAATATTTATACAATACTTATGAGCAGTGGCGGATCTATATACCAATTTTAGGTGCTTTAGCACCCATTGGCCTCCACATAAACTTTGTATAATTATATAAAAAATATAAGAAAACTGATATAAGACGCTAGCAAGCACCCAGGAACCAAAAAGACTAATGGGTGTGTGGTGTTGAGGTTGAAGTAAAGGCGTGTCTGAAACTAGAGGTGTGGGTTCGATTCCTACTTGATTTGCGACTAGAAGTCATTTTTTTGATAACCATAATTTTCTTATAAATTTTTAATAGTTGTACACTTATGCTATGTGGTTGGTAGCAACTTTATGTTAAAGGAAAGTGAGCGCCCACGACCTTAAAATCCTGGATCCGCCTCTGTAAATGCAGATAAATCACTATAATACGCATTAATTGATAACTTGGTAAAAATGGTAACCAACCTGCTATAATAGGTTAAACTACACTAATTGTCTAAAAAATCAGTGTATATATTGGGAAATATCTTAATAAATCTGCAAAGTTTGATCCTCTTTCCAACAACTAATCAAGCATTGAAAAGGGGGGGGCAGTAATGTTGATCAAAGAGTCACTCCATTCCTGCTTTACTGAATCTTTTCGAGCTGTTCTTTTATCTAACATACTAACAAGAACTATGCTAAAATAAATCAATAATGTTTTGGAGAGAGAGAAGTGAAACCTGCGTTGGTTAAGTTTGCGAGGAGAAGTAAAAGAGGTGCCAGAGATTTGCTCAGCATACAGGCCAAAGGGGCAAATAAGAGGACTGTTTTGACCTTGAGGTAGAGCTCCAACTATAGCTTCAGATGAGAAGTGATTTCCGAATCCTGATTGGTACTCCAAATCAGAGGGAAATTTGTTAGAACAGATACTGCTATCTTTGCACTCCATTTTCTGGATAGATATACAGTGATTCCTGCAACTTCCTATATAGAGTTGAGTGAGAACTAATGAAGACGGTCACAGTTGTAGAGTTGTTTATAGTGGCAACGTTGTCTGAAAGTAGAGAAGTAGTCATAGGAAGGAAAGCGGTGCTGTCGTGGCACCATGATCCTTTACAAAGAGGCGTGCGGGTTTGAGGAAACTGGGTTTGATATATATGTCTTGATTTGTCTCTGTCAGAGCTAGCCAATTAGGCTGTGCCATATCTTTGCATCTTTTTCTTTTTTTGGTTTATCACCGGTGTCGTTTAAATGTGTTGGATTCCGACTATATCCGGATTCATACCGCATACGGAAAGCGCTCTCTACACTCATGCTCGAACTCGACACTCTTGGTTAAAGGAACTCGAGACTCCCGGTTAAAAGAAGAGTAGTATCATTCAATGCACCACATTCTTTAATTGGTTGATGCGTCTTGCTTCTTTTTCCTCTGTCCTCCCAACTACCCTTGCAACCCAAACTGAATTAGCCAAATGATTATTATTGTCTTAGTTTGACTTGGTACAAATTTTATTAAAAAAGGAAACCTTTTAAAATATATTGTCTTAAATAAACTATAGTATTTATTTGATTATAAAACTTTTGAAATATGTGTGATTATATATTCTTCTTATTAAGAAAATATTGAAAGGTGTCAATTCTTTTAAAATATACTAACAAAAAATAGTGTTAATCTTTTTTAAAGGAAGGGATTACTACCAAATACCTACGTAATTGTTATCTCCTACCAAACATTTACTGTCACACTATTTTGTTTTGATATTTTAATAATTTTAGTTTGATAAAAGTAGTATTCCCAAAATTTAAATACTCTTCGATCTTAGTATGTGATGATATTAAATTGACTACAAACTGAAACAGTTTATAGAGCCAACATTCACTCGATTCAATCGTATACAGTCAAAATTGGGTTTGCCTTTCGTATGACTAATCGAGACGGGAACATGATAGGCCAAGGTTCAACCTCGTGTTATATCGAATCATAGTACGAAGTTAGATTGCCGAGTTCGTGAACCAGAGACCAATCAAGATCGAGATCGGTCAAGATCTAGACCAAGCAAGATAGAGATCGAACGAGATCGAAGGAAGTTTACCGAGTCAAATAGCGGAAAGCCGAAATATCCATAATCGAGTGAGGATCACGGCAAAAATTCCTACACAAATCAAAAGGACGCCGATCAATTAGCCAATCACGAGATTTCTTACTGTATTTAGGATTGTATCAAGAGTAAGACTCTCCTACTATATAAAGGGAGTCTGATAAATTGTAAGACACGTTACATTTACAAAATACAAAATAATATACTGCCTTCTTTTAGCTTTCAATATCTTGTTACTCTGTTCATATGTCAGTAGAATCTTCACTTGGTTCGAGGGTGACCGAACTTGAGGACCAAGTATATATGATACGTTTGGTTCGCATTTATTTCTTTTACAGTCAAATCCAGTATTAATTTATAAAATTTCTCAGTTTGTGCCGAGTTATATCGCGCATCCTTAAAATCACGTATAAATTCAATTGTTATCCGTTTTTAGGGTAAACAGTTTGGCACCCCCCGTGGGGATAAGGATAATAGTGATTGCATGGTACTAACCTTCATAACACGCACTATTTTACACTTGTTCTTGTGAGTATCTTTGATTCCATGATCAATATGTCGAACTCTCAAGCAGCACTCGTACACGTGGTCAATGACTTCGGTCATCAAGATGAATATGACAACATAGCCATCCCAGGGAACGAAGTAGCACCAGTTGGCCTCGATGGAGTTCCGGTCGCAGATCCAATCGACGTCAGCTCCCATGTAGCCATTAATGTAAACTTGGTCGTCGATCCCGACAGTAGCGTCCACAGAGATGTTCGATCGACTGATTAGAGCACACATGGTGGCGATGAAGGCGGAATCATCCTTCGGGTGATCTTCAAGATGTTGCAGGCTCAACAAGCCGCAATATCACAACTCTAAAACCAGAACCATGCACCAAACAGGATCGAGCCCGAGCCGTCCTAGGAAGCAATTCACAGGGTCGAATCAGTGTCAAGGAAAATGAACAGAAATGAATCGGGCACCAATCCTGCGATTATGAAGATGCTCGAGGAACTAACGAATCGAGTTGAACCCGGGGAAAAGAAAATTGAAGCAAATGACAAAAAGGTGGAAACCTATAATTCCAGAGTTGATCAAATCCCAGGGGCACCATCGATATTGAAGGGTTTGGATTCCAAGAAGTTCATGCGAAAGCCCTTCCCACGAGCGCGGCTCCCAAACCGATCCGCAAAAAGTTTCGCATGCCCAAGATTCCTAAGTACAATGGAACAACCAACCTCAATGAGCATGTCACCTCTTACACATGTGCAATTAAAGGGAATGATCTGGAGGAAGACGAGATTGAATCCGTTTACTAAAGAAATTCGGGAAGACCATGTCAATGGGAGCGATGATATGGTACAATAATTTACCACCTAACTTTATCGATTCTTTTTCCATGCTTGCAGATTCTTTTGTAAAAGCACACACCGGAGCCATAAAAATTGAGACTAGGAAGTCGAACGTCTTCAAGGTAAAGCAGAAAGATAACAAGATGCTTACAGAGTTTGTGTCTCGGTTCTAGATGAAATGAATGGATATACCACCGGCCGCCGATGTTTGGGGCGTTCAAGCTTTCACTCAAGGACTAAATATACAAAGATCGGTGGCTTCACAGTAGTTGAAGCAGAACCTGATTGAATACCCGACTATTCGATGTGCATAATCGGTATCAATCAAAGAATAGAGTCGAAGATGGCCAGCTGGGGGATCCTTCCATGTCCGTTTATCCTGTCAGGTCCATCAACAGAGTCAAAAGGGAAATTGATCGAGAACCAAGGTTGAACAGGGATCGATACCATCCTTTTAATGGAGATCGTATGGGCAACAGACCTAGGCGCAACCCTATACGAGGTGAAGGATAAATGATCGAGGCCAGAGCTCTCGAGGGATCATGAGCAAGAATGGTTTCGCCAGGCATGTCGGACCTAACGAAGCGCCACGACTGTCAGAATATAACTTCAATGTTGATGCATCGGCCATCGTATCGGCTATCGGACGCATCAAGGATACTAAATGGCCTCGATCTCTGCAGACCGATCCAACCCATAGAAATCTCAACCAAATGTGCAAGTATCATGGCTCCCATGGCCACAGAATGGAATACTGCAGACAATTAGGAGAGGAAGTAGCCCGGTTATTTCGACGGGCACCTTCAGAAGTTTTTAAGTGATCGAGCCAAGAATCACGTCAGGAACGGATATCCAACAGACAGAACGAGCAAGAAGAACCGCAACACATCATTCACATGATTGTCGGAGGGGTCGATGTTCCCCAAGGGACAGTGTTAAAACGCACCAAGGTGTTGATCACAAGGGAGAAGCGAACTCGACATTACATACCGGAAGGAACCTTGTCCTTCAACGATGAGGACGCAGAAGGATCATACAACCCCATACGACGCACTAGTCATATCTATACTCATGAATAAGACTCAAGTTAAACATGTTTTAATTGATCCAGCTAGTTCGGCATACATCATTCGATCGAGGGTCATAGAAAAACTCGCCCTACAGGATCAAGCGGTGCCCGAAGCCCGAGTGCTTAACGGATTCAACATGGCATGTGAAACCACTAAGGGCGAGATAACTTTGCAGTTCCATGTGATTGAGGGCGACATGAGGTACAACGCCCTATTCGGGAGACCATGGATCCACAACATGAGGGAAGTGCCCTCAACCCTTCACTAAGTTCTAAATTCCCGACAGTACAGGGAATCAAAATAGTCTACGAGGAGCAACCCGCCGCAAAGGAAATGTTTTCTGTTGACGAAGTAATTCCGATATCGGCACTCACATCGATGAAGGGATCAAACTCGAAAGGAAAACAGGAGACCAAATAGCAATCACAAACGCCGGCCTCGACCAAACCAGAGAAGTAGGGGACTGACAAAGATGATTATTATGGGATCTCTCGATCCTTCATATCCCCAACGCCACCAAATCAAAAGTCTAAGAGCTGGAGCAAGTCATACTGATCGAACACCTGCTCGAACGAAAGGTATACCTAGGCACGGGTTAACTCCCGAGCTCAAGAAAAAACTTATTCAATTTCTTATAGCTAATATGGATTTCTTTGTGTGGTCCCATATCGACATGACAGGAATCCCACCGGAAATCACCATCCATAAACTAAGCTTGGACCTAAAGTTCCGTCCAGTGAAACAAAAAAGAAGACCCTAGTCCGAGGTCAAACATGCTTTCGTCAAAGACGAGGTAACCAAAATTCTTAAAATAGGGTCCATACGGGAAGTAAAATATCCCGAATGGTTAGCAAACGTAGTAGTTGTCCCTAAGAAAGGAAACAAACTTAGAATGTGTGTAGATTATAAGGATCTAAATAAAGCATGCCCCAAGGATTCTTTTCCTTTGCCTAATATCGATCGCACGATCGATGCTATGGCCGACCACGAGATCCTCAGTTTTCTTGATGCCTATTCCAGGTACAACCAAATACAGATGAACCCAGATGATCATGAAAAGACCCCATTCATCACTAAATATGGTACCTACTGCTATAATGTAATGCCATGTGGATTAAAAAATGATGGTGCCACTTATCAACGCCTAGTAAACCGGATATTCGAAGAACAAATAGGGAAATATATAGAAGTTTACATTGATGACATGCTAGTTAAGTCCCTGCAAGTAGAGGACCGTTTGCAGGAAACTTTCAGTATATTGAAGAAGTAAAACATGAAGTTGAACCTGAACCCGCCTTCGGGGTCGGGTCAGGCAAATTTCTCGGATTCATGGTATCCAACTGAGGAATCGAGATCAACCCCAACAAGATCAAAGCTATCGAGGACATCACGGTAGTAGACAACGTAAAGGTCGTGTTGAGGTTAACCGGGTGCATAACCGCCCTGGACCGATTCATCTCGAGATCTTCCGATAAGAGCCATAAATTTTTCTCGTTGCTGAAGAAGAAGAATAACTCCACGTGGACTCCAAAATGCCATCAGGACTTGGAAGTGCTTAAATGGTACTTATTGAGCCCGCCGCTGCTTCACACGCCGAGGAAGGATGAGCAACTATTACTTTTATTTGGCAGTATCAGAGATAGCGGTAAGTGGAGTCCTAGTCCGAGAAGAACGAGGTACACAATTTCCTATTTATTATGTTAGTAGGACCTTAGGTGAGGCCAAAACCAAGTATCCCCACCTAGAAAAATTGGCTCTCGCTTTGATAAGTGCCTCTAGGAAACTAAAACCATACTTCCAATGTCACACCAAATGTGTTTTAACAACTTATCCACTTCGAAATATTTTGCATAAACTCGAGCTTTCGGGACGTCTGGACAAATGGGTCATCGAAATCAGCAGGTATGATATTGAATATCGACCCCGAACAACCATAAGTCTCAAATTTTGGCAGACTTCATGGCTGACTTCACGCCAGCCCTAGTACCCGAGGTTGAAAGAGAACTGTTGGTAAACTCGGGTACGTCCTCGGGAATCTGGACCCTCTTTACGGACGGTGCTTCAAATGCAAAAGGGTCCGGACTCGGCATCGTGCTAAAACCACCCATAGGAAACGTGGTTAGACAATCTATTAGAACTGTAAAATTGACTAACAACGAGGCCGAATATGAGGCCATGATTGCAGGTCTCGAACTAGCCAAAGGCTTAGGAGCGGCGGTGATCGAAGACAAATGTGACTCCCTCCTCGTGGTCAATCAGGTTAACGGAACCTTTGAAGTTAGAGAAGAACGGATGCAAAGATACCAGGATAAGTTACAAGTAACTTTACACCAATTTAAGGAGTGGACTTTGCAACATGTGCCTCGAGATCAGAATGGTGAGGTCGATACTCTCGCACTTAGGGTCATCAGTCAAGGACAACGAGCTCAATTTGGGGGCCGCCGTGCAACTTATGAGGTCAGTAGTCGAAGAATTCCACGCCGAAATAAACTCCACAAGTCTGACCTGGGATTGGAGAAATAAATACATAGAGTATTTGAAGACCAGAAAGCCTCCCTCATATCCAAAAGAATCGAGGCCCCTGCGCATGAAGGCAGCACGATTCAGCGTGTCCGATGACGGAACCTTGTTCAGGAGAATGTTCGATGGTCCACTAGGCGATATGTCTGGGATCGGGAGATACCGAATATGTTCTGAGGGAGGTTCACGAGTGCACTTACGGAAATCATTCCGGTGCCGAATCACCGGTCCAAAAGGTAATCAGAGCCGGCTATTACTGAATCGACATGGAAAAAGATGCAAAAGAGTTTGTTCGAAAATGCGACAAATACCAAAGACATGCACCGATGATTCACCAACCTCGGGAACTACTCCATTCGGTCTTGTCACCATGGCCATTCATGAAGTGGAAAATGGATATCGTTGTCCCTCTTCCATGGGCATCATGTAAAGCTCAATTTATTTTATTTATGAGTGACTATTTTTCTAAGTGGGTTGAAGCACAGGCCTTCGAGAAAGTTAGGGAGAAGTAAGTCATCGACTTCATTTGGGATCACATCATATGTCGATTCGGGATGCCATCCAAAATTGGGTGTGATAACGGAAAATAGTTCATCGAAAGCAAAGTAACCAAATTTCTCGAGGATCACAAGAACAAAAGAATCCTATTAACACCCTATCATACCAGTGGGAACAGGCAAGCTGAATCGACCAACAAAACCATCATCCAAAATATTAAGAGGAGGCTAACCGACGTCAAAAGAAAGTGGAAGGAAATTCTACCCGAAGTTCTTTGGGCATACCGCACAACCTCGAAGTCCAGTACCGGGCTACCCCATTCTCATTAGTTTATGGCATCGAAGCTCTCATACAAGTCAAAGTCGGGGAGTCGAGTATCAGGTTCTGATATGCAACAAAGAAGTCAAATGACGAGGCCATGAATATGAGCCTAGAACTATTGGATGAAAGGCGTGAATTGCCCTCGTCCGATTGGCCGCCGAAAAACAACGGATCGAGAGATACTAAATTCAAAGAAACAATCTTCGGTATTTTAACATCGGGGGCTTAGTGCTAAGGAAATTCACCTCAACACCCGAAATCCGAACGAAGAGAAATTGGGTCCGAACTGGGAAGGACCGTACTAGATTCTTGAGGTCACCGGAAAAGGGTCCTACAAGCTCAGAACAATGAATGAATTACAATTACCGAGCAATTGGAACGTATCTCACCTAAAATGCTATTACTGCTAAGGTACGACCCCTTTCTATTTTTATTTCAGACTAGCACTTGGAGGTGGTCAGCAAGAAATGACGATGGATTTTTTGATGAACGACACGAAGTCTTTAGGTCTGAAAGCACGTGTTGAATTCTTTTTTCCTTAGACCGGTTTTGTCCCAAATGGGTTTTTCGGCGAGGTTTTTAACGAGGCAACAATGAATCGTGCTAACTTAGAATCAAGCCCGATTACGAATCGGCACCGAAGTTCAATTCAATAATATCTGAGTTCGCTTTGCAATCAACCTCGATTATGGGGGGGCTACCCTCGGATATGCGTTATCTTCGAATATCAACTCTAGCGAGCAAACTACTTCATGAAGGGTGGGTTTCGATATATAGGATTTATTGTAAGGTCCAAACGGTTAAAATGAACCGTGCCCACGTAGATTTCTCGAGCCCTGGCATAAAACATGTACGCATGTATGACTGTTTTGATCGAGAATAAAGAGAAGGCCTTTCCTTGCAAACATCTTATGTTTTAAAAAATTTTCCTCTTTATATCTCTTAAGGATCTTTGTACTTCCGAAAATAACGAGCCCAAGGGCAATACTTAACCGGAATATGAATGATCATTCCCTTACTCGGGGACTGCCGTCCAACTCAAACAGCCCAAGTCATCGGGCCTCGGGGGAAAAAGACCTAATAGGCAACTGATGCGTGGCTAGAATTCATAGTTTTAAGCATTATATACCTTACATTTTATGTGCTTTTGTGATAAAAATACACGTTATATGTGCATAATGGAGTCTATTTCATGTGTAGGTGAATTGGAGATGGAAGCCGATCTAAATGGGTGCATAAACGTCAAAAATACGCTCAAGAGTCGAAAAGGAGTGACCCAGGCCATACCCGGGCGTTTGGCCACTAAAGCCAGGCATGCCCAGGGTTAAGGGGGCGTTTGGCCCTTAAGGCCAGGGTGAACCTGACATCAGCCAGGCGTTTGACCCCTAACGCCAAGCCTGCCCAGGCGTTTGGGGCTTAACGCCTGGGTGCCTGGTCCAGTCAACTCCGAGTTTTAAAGGTTTTTAAGTGTTTCCCAGTTGGAATAGAAGTATCCTACACGTTTAGGGTTTATTCCAAACATATAAATAGACTCAATAACACAACTTTGAGAGGAGGATGCCATTTTTTGAGAGAATATACACACAAGATCATTGAAGAAGCAAATGATTATCAGTTTTCTTCATCTTAATCTAGTATTTCCCATTTATGCAAAAACTTATGCAATTGTTTAATTCTAGTATGAGTGGCTAACACCCATTGTTCTGGGGTTGTGGTTTAGCCATGAATATTGTTATTCGATATTAACTTAACCTTGATTATAATTCGCTCAATATATGGTTGTTTCTTCAATTCTGCTGTTAATTGCTTAATTGTTTGCCAGCAATTTGGTTCTATATACTATCTATGTTATGTTTGGGAAAGTCGTATATAGATTAGAG
>ML338035.1:0-96236 GCA_005239505.1 Nicotiana paniculata | reverse complement strand
CATTTCCCATTCACCCATTTTAAGCATTAATATATCATTAATTACTTAAAATCCCAACATTAATATTAGTAAACTTTTTGCGTATTATGAAAGACCGTTTACAGTTGTGATATATATGATGTTAAGAGTTGGAAAATAATGTCTTCTGCCTAAAAGTAAGAACTGTTTAATAGGAGAAACTTTTTTTTTCCTAAAGAATATTTTCTGGCCAGCAAACATCAAAAATATTTTCCGTCGCTGAAATCTTTTCTATTGGGTCATTATTTAATTACTACTATGTAATAAATGTTACAGTCACACCTCTCTATAACAACAGCTTTTTCGGAACCAATTAATGTTATAATATATGTCATCTATAACAACACTTTGTTATAACATCCAAAAATATTCGGATCAAACAGTGGAGAGATTTAACTGTATGTTTGGCTGTGGAAATTTTTGAAGGTATGGGAAAGTGTTCAAGTCACATATATTTGGAAGTCCGACGATAGTTTCAACTGATGCAGAAGTTAACAGAAGTATTCTTCAAAGTGATGCAAAGACTTTTGTGCCTTTCTATCCAAAATCTCTAACTGAACTCATGGGAAAATCCTCCATTTTGCTCATTAATGGAAGTTTACAAAGGAGAATCCATGGCCTAATTGGAGCTTTTTTCAAGTCTCCTCATGTTAAAGCTCGGATTACTCATGACATGCAAAAGTATGTTCAACAATCTATGGCTAATTGGCATGAAAATTGCCCCATCTATATTCAAGACCAAGCTAAAAATGTTAGTTTCCTTTTCCCTGCCTCTATTTCAAGATTATGCACTAATAGAATTTTTCTTTTTGTATATTTCAAAGTGTTGTGACAGGTAACTTATCTTATTTTCAGGCTATTAATTTCACTTTTATTGGCCCGTTACTTATTGTTATTTTTTAAAACATCTGATAGTGTAAATAGAATTTTATCGGACTAATTAAGTGAGTAAAAGTTAAACTCTTCTAAATGGAGAAGGGCAAAAATGATATTGGGTGTGTAATTAAGAGGACGATTACAGTCTGACTAATTCGTTGTCCAAAGCTTTTCCTACAGTGGAAATTAATGATTATGACCTAAATCGTGGGTTTATGCTAAAATTGGATGAATTATGTTGTTGGTAAAAGTGGAGTCATTTGTAATAATTATGTTTACATAATTTCTTATGTTATAATAATGTGTCTAATTTAAACTTTGATTCTTTTTCACGTTTTTTCTGTTAAACTTATTTTTTTGGTACGTTCAGATTGCTTTCCAAGTGTTAGTCAAAGCGTTGATTGGAATAGATCAAGGTGACCAATTGGAGTTTTTAAAGAGTCAATTTCAAGAATTCATAGCTGGTCTTATGTCCTTGCCAATAAATATTCCTGGAAGCAGACTTCACCGCTCTTTACAGGCAAGTTGTGCTAATTTACTTTCATTGTAGGTGTGTTAAGTGGTCATGATGAGTTGATTTTGGGCCGGTTAAAATGAGTTGAGTCGATAAATACGGGATAATAACCTGTTTAAAAGTTACTTAACTGAGATGGATTGGGTCAAGGTAGGCTAAAATTTGATTCCACCCAACATGCCAAACTCTTATTAAGAGAGATTTTGTTGTGATCGTATATAACATATCCGACAAAAAAGAATTATTTTAAAGATATTTAAGCAATGCTACTCATGAATCAATTTATGCTAGAATCATCCCAACTTTAGATGGGCTACGACGGATTTGATCAAGATGGACTGAGTTCAATAAATGAGCGGGTTAATGATCGGCCCAACCTTAAGCGGGTTAGACGGACTAAATGAGTTTGGTCTCAAATTGTCACCTCTAATACGGCGATATTTGAGCGAATGCAAAAATTATTAACGAAGTTTTTATTTATTTTTTCATGTTACAATGGAATCTTGAATTGCTAATATTTTTTTCAGGCGAAAAAGAGAATGGTAAAAATGATCCAAAGAATAATCCAAGAAAAGAGGGATAGGAGTACTGTTTCAACAGTAAGTGAAGACGTAGCTGATGTTTTGCTAAATGATACAAGTGAAGAACTAACAGATGATCTAATATCGGATAATATGATTGATTTAATGATACCTGGAGAAGATTCAGTTCCTGTGCTTATTACTCTTGCCATTAAATACCTTTCAGATTGCCCTCCTGCCCTCCAACAATTAACGGTATGTAGTATTGTTCTTAGCAAAGAATTTTTGCATTATTAGTATGCATTGACAGCGCCAGAATTTTAATTAAGGAGAGTCAAAATATAAAGAAATAAACTCACCAACAAGACAAAGAGTGTCCCTATATAGTATATATACATTTTTTTTTAAAAATTATCGAGCTATACAATATAATTTTTCGACGAAGGGATATCGGTTGACACGCCTTTGGTGCATGTGGCTCCGCCACCGTTAGTACGATTCAATCGGTTATATCCGGTTATTACTCTATTTTTAATTGAGGTTCTTATACGGTTTATGTTATCTAAAAGATAACTACGTATAATTGCAATTATGGCAATAGATTAAAGTACACCAATTGTGTATATATAAGTTAAATTCTATATCATCGACATCACGACAAAAATTGACTTATCAACACCTTTTTCTTTTTTCACATTTTTTTACTACTTTACTAATATAATGATTAATGAGAATGACTCGTACTTGATTGTAATTCTTTTGATGAATTGCTATTATATTTCCATTCAAGTATTACTAGAATTTTTAATTACATGGTGGTTGACAGGAGGAGAACCTGATATTAAAGAGGCTGAAAGAAAAGCAAGGAGAAACACTAGTATGGAGCGACTATTTATCCTTACCATTTACACAAAACGTAAGTTATTGATAATAATTCAACTTTTCCGTGTAATAAACATAATTTTGTCATAATAAAGAAACTGATGAATAATTGGATTTTTTTTTTTTTTTTTTTTTTTGTAGGTGATATCAGAGACTTTAAGAATGGGAAACATAATAATAGGGGTAATGAGGAAAGCAGTGAAAGATGTGGAGATAAAAGGATATTTAATTCCTAAAGGATGGTGTGCTTTGGCATATTTTAGATCAGTTCATCTTGATAATAATCTCTATGATTTCCCATTCCAGTTCAATCCCTGGCGCTGGCAAGTAAGCACAAACTAATTAAATTAGTATGTTTAATTCTTGATGAGATTGATTTCGTGGAATTTTAAGTAGCGGCCTGAACTATATACCAAATCTCTATTAGACGCACTCCGATAAGGTGGAGTGTGTAAAATAATATTCGTCGTCAAAAAGTGTATAAGAGGGAATTGGTGTATAATTCAGATGGTTACTTATGTATGTTGTCTTGCGAACAACTTCTTTCACGAGGAAAAGTTATTTTATTTTGATTTAACTTATATACATCGATATTATATAATGATATTACAGAACAAGGAAACGAACAACTATAACTTCACACCATTTGGAGGTGGACAAAGGCTGTGCCCTGGGCTTGACCTTGCTAGGCTTGAAGCTTCTATCTTCCTCCACCACTTTACTACTCAATTCAGGTACTTTTAACTGTAGATTATTTTTAATTAAGTATACCAATTGACCACAACCCTAAACTGTCCAAAATAATGCTGTTATATATATATATATATTTGGCTTTTTTGGCATTGAGATCTAGTTATTTTTTATATATTCCAAAACTCTTGCTGCATGTTCAGTACGATACTATCTTTAGAAAGTTGATAAGCTAATTCATATGGGTATATATTTGTCAGGTGCCCATCTAAATCGAAAACGGTTATAGATGCTAGAGATAATAAAACTTCATAAGAAAATATCTCGAAAACTCTATGAAGATCGAATTAGGTCTCAAATTGATATTTTACTATCAATCACAATCCGCTCAATTCTTATCAAGCTTTGCTTAATATATTTTATTTTCTTATGAATTGTATTACTAAATAAGTTTTTTTTTTATGGTCATATATAACGTATCAAACAAAAAAAATTATTTCTAGAACAATTGAGAGAACATTATCAGAATTGAAAGAAATCTTGATTGCATTAATGAAAGCTATTATAAAATACGGCAACGCGGTGTCGAGGGGGAGAGACACCAGTACATAGAATTGGTTGCTAGAAAGTTTTTGATTGCTTGATCCCCCCTAATAATGCTTAAAAAAAATAAACCAAAGTTACAAGACTTGACCTAACTAAGCTAGAGGAACATAATGAAAGTACATGGAATAAAACTACTCTATATTTACAATGAAAAGGACTTAGTTTTCTACAAGTTAAAAACAGGTCCGTTGTCAGCAACTTTGTCTTTGGCATCACGATTTGCGAGCGCGGCATTGTCTGTGCGCGTGGCGCTATTAGCAACTGCCTGTGGCTTGGCGCTAGCGAGGGATATCGGTGGGGCGATAGAGGCACATGCGCTCTTGTCACTTGGCGCAACCAAGACCATGGGGCCGTCTGTGGCGCTAGGCGTTGGAGGCTTGCCAGGGCGCCACGGGGCGCGTCCAAGGGGTCATGGGGCATGGCTAGAAAGTCGCCCATGACATTCTCCCCCACATGAGTTGGCGACGTCCTCTGCGCCTTACTTGCAAAATAATCTTCAGTTAGGCTCTTATAGGCTTTGAGGTTTGTTCCCTTCTCAAGTATTCTCCTCTGCATCACACCCTTGTCATTTCACCAAAAACTCTTGGTGATCCTTCCTTGAGGCATGAATTACCCAATCATCAAGAATAGCTTCATCATGCCTTTTTCCGATTGAATTGGGGCTTCGAATATTGGGTACTGTGAGTTGTCTCCGTGAAGGATCCTCCATGTCTTCCCGAAAAGGTTTCAGAAGGATGACATGGAAGACGGGATGGATTTTCCACCAAGATGGGGGTATCCACCCGGTATGCAACTTTTCCAATGCGCCTTTCAATGGACAAAGGTCCAATGTATTTTTACAATAGGCAAGGTTCATGGACCTCTGCAAACAAGCACCGCTTTGGTATTTTGACCATCACTTTGTCACCTACTTGATATTCAACAAAGCGACGATTCTAATCAGCATGCCTCTTCATCCGCCTTTAGCCTTTGACAAGATAGCTCCGCACTATCTCCAAATTTCACTTCCATTCTTTTGAGAAGCTAGCAGCGCGAGGAGATTTTGACATGTTTGGTGCATTCACGGTGTGTGGGAGTAGCGGTTGCTGCTCGGTAACAATTTAAAAAACGCTTTTGTTTGTACTAGAGCTCATTTGTGAATTGAAACACAGTTGAGCAGCATCCAGAAAATTCATCCAATTCTTCTGCGATCTGGTAACAAAGTGGCGGAGATATTCCTCTAACATACCATTGAACCGCTTCGTCTGGCTATCAAATTCCGGATGAAAACTTGAGTTATGACTCAATTTTGACCCGAGGCACTTAAATAGTTGGGTCCAAAAGTTGCTAGTGAAGCGTGAATCACGGTCACTAATGATGTCTTTGGGTCGACCCCAATATTTGACGACTTAAGAGAAGAAGAGTCGAGCTTTATCTTCTGCTGATATATATTGTGGTGTTGCAATAAAGGTGGCATACTTAGAAAACCGATCCACCACAACCAAGATAGTTATGAGATCTCCGACCTTGGGAAATCCGGTGATAAAATCCAGAGACACGCTTTCCCAAGGTCTCTTTAGGACAACTAGTGGTTCCAGGAGTCCCGCTTGTGTCAAGCGGTCGGACTTGTCATTCTGGCATACTAGACAAATCCTCACATACTGAGCGATGTCATAAGCCATTTAAGGCCAATAATATGCACGATGAAGTAATGTCATGGTGCGTTCTTGGTCGGGATGGTCAGCCCACAGAGTGTCGTGACATTCCGTCAGAAGAGTCCTTCTCATATATCCTCCTTTAGGAACATAAAGTCGGTTCTCTTTTACCTTCAGGAAACCATCCTCCATGTAGAACTGACGAGTTTTGCCCTGTCCTACTAGATCAACCAAATATTGTGCCGCAAGATCCTTGATGAGTAGATCCTGTATCTGGTCTTCTTTTGTGGTAGCTACTTTGCTCCCCCTTAGGATGGCGAGTAGGCACACTAATGCTAGGTCAGCTCTCCGACTGAGCGCATCAGCGACATGATTAGTCTTCTCACTTCGGTACTGCAGGTTGAAGTGAAATTCTGCTAGGAGTTCCTGCCACCGGGCCTATCGGCCATTCAACTTCGGCTGGGTCATGAAATGACTAACAGTTGTGTTGTCTGTCTTGACCACTAACGGGGATCCCAACAGATAATGCCTCCAAAGGCGTAAGCAGTGAACGACAATCAATAATTCTTTCTTGTGGGCGGTATAGCGCCTCTCTACATCCTTCAGCTTCCGGCTCTCGTATGCTACAAGATGCTCGTCTTGTAGTAAGATTTCGTTAAGAGCATAGTTGGAAGCATCCGTTTGTACCTCGAATGGCTTGGCCAAATCAGGGAGGGCCAAGACGGGGCTACTAGACATAGTCGTTTTTAATGCGTTGAAGGACTCCGCTCGCCTGGGTCCCCAATCCCAAGGCTTGACCTTCTTGAGGAATTTTGTCAATGGAACTGCGATGAGGGAGTAATTCTTCACAAATCGCCGATACAAATTGCATAGGCCAAGGAACACCCACAAGGCGTGGATATCCTTGGGCGACGACCAATCTGTGACAACTTGGATCTTTGTTGGTCCATCTTGATCCGCCCTTCCTCAATGACATGTCCGAGGAAGTCGATCTATTTTTTGGCAAAGGAGCACTTGGATAGTTTTGCTATAATTCATGCTCCAGCAACCGGGCTAGGACATTCCGCAAGTGCTCTAGGTGTTCTTCCAGGGTTTGGCTGTAAACCACAATGTCATCCAAATAGACCACCACAAATTCGTCAATGTACTCTCAGAAGACCTGGTTCATCAGGGTGAAAAATGTGGCTGGAGCATTGGTCAAGCCAAACGGCATAACCAAGAAGTCGAACGACCTATATCTTGTCACATATGTCATCTTGTGTTCATCACCCTCAGCAATTCAAACTTGCCAATACCCTTTCTTCAGGTCAATTTTCGTGAACATTGCTGCACCCCCCAATTTATCGAACAAGTCTGCCATGAGCGGAATAGGATACTTGTTCTTCACGTTATTTTGTTTAGAGCCCGATAATCCACACAGAGTCGTAGGCTACCATCATGTTTCTTTTGGAATAGCACAGGGACCCATATGGGGACTTGGAAGGTACAACGATCCTTGTGGCTAGCATCTCTGTCAACTGTCCCCGAAGCTCAGTGAGTTCGGGTTGTGACATTCTATAAGGCGCCCGGGCAGGTGGCTTCGCACACGACACCAAATCAATCTCATGGTCCACAATGCGCCTAGGCGGGAGTCGCTTTGGCATCTCCTGTGGCATGGCGTCTTCAAACTCCAGTAGTAGCTCTTTTACGGGTGTAGGAATGGGATCCGATGAGCATACTACCTGTTCAATGCATAGGGTAGCCAGGAACATACGTTCATGTCTTTGGACTCCCTTCTTCAGCTGCAAGGCCGAGATGTTCTCAACGGCCATCTTCATGGGCATACACGGGATAATGCAGGGCTTGGCCCCATTTGCTCCCATCATCAGAAGTATGTCTGCATATAGTACATGCATGATGTTGGTTTGCCTCAAGAATTCCAGCCCAACTATCAACTCGAAGTCATCTATGATCACCACACGCAAGTTGAATTTTCCTTCATAAGGACCCAGCTTCACTGGTACTTCTTTGGCTATTCCACCCATTGGATGAGGAGGTGAGTTGATAGCCTTGACATGACCTCTACCATTTCCTACAACTATACCAAGACGCTCCACCGGAGTTGAGGCCAAGTAGTTCTGGGTAGCACCTGTATCTATCATCGCTCGAATGGGTTTTCCATTCACCTTCAATTCAACGAACATCAAGGTCCTATCTTTTTTAAGAGGAGCCCTCTCATTCGTCTTCTTTTTTCCTTCCTTGGTGATTGGGCATGAGTCCTTCTTCTTACGGATACCAGCATTGGTTCCCGCTAATACCTCATAAATAGAACCAACAATTGCATTGAAGGCACCTACTATTCGGTATGCTCCGCATCATCTGCTTCGTCATCTGTCCCATCATCAAAAGCTTGGGTGTTCATCTGTGCATGTGGGCATTCGTTATTCCAATGTGGCTCGCCGCAATGACGGCATCCTGAAGGGGGCTTTCTCCCCTGGTCATTGTTGTTTGAGGCAACAATGTTGCTGCTTGAGGAATGAGTCTTAGATTTGGTGGCACTCTGGTATCTCCCACTTCTGTTAGGGCCACCATTGTTAGACTGGACTCCTTTGTATCCCGCTCGTACAGGCGTTTGAGGCCTATCCTTCAGTTCTGCCCATGTCTCCAAAGCATCTTCACCGGCCCTGATGGCTTCGTACTTCACTCGCCACCAGAGTTTAGCATCACCCTGAGGATACATGGCAACAGTTGCTACCTTCTTGGCTTCTTCTAGGCCTCCCACGACATCGAAGTACTACTTGATGTCGAAGATGAAATTTTCTACTTCTTTAGCATTCCAAGCTCCACTGTATGGATTTGGCTCAGGAATTTTCAGTTTTTGTGCTATAGGGGCGAGGTTCACAACACTCCCGATTTGGTTTCCACCTTCTCGAAGCAAGCCCTGTAGAGCAGCATTGACAACATTGAGCTGGCATGTCAAGTTGTCTATAGTTTGCTGCATGGCAGTCACCCTGTCCGCCCATTGTGACCTGTAGGCTTAATCCTCGGCACGCTCCTGTTGGAGGCCCTCAAATTTACCAAAAATTTGGTTTCCTCAGTGGCCGGCATTTTCCAGTCTCCTTCAGAGTCGCGACTGATATTTTCTATGTCAACTTCGGCCTGGAGCATTCTGCGGTCTAGGTCGTCCAACCTTTACACTAGGCTGGTTGAAGTTTAGGCACCGTATTTATGATGGGTCGTAATACGTCAACTGTCTATTCAAGGGCCGCAATGCAGTCCCCATGATTCACCATGGTCATAAATGGTGGTAATGTCAATGCGTTCCCTTGTCCAATGTCGAGACTAGGCTCTGATACCAACTGTTACGCGACGCCTTCCTGAGATTCCTTAGAAGGGCGACGTAAGGCTAAGCAACTGATGCCAGTGTAGTTGTTGTCCGCCAACTGAGGTCCCCTCCGTACGCTAGACGAGATTGTCAGTGTCGTACGGAAAAACCAATGTCAAAAACAATTGAGAGACCAGCAATGAGAATTGAAAGAAAGCTTGATTGCATTAGTGAAAGATATTACAAAAGAAGGCAATGCAATGTCGAGCGGGAGAGACACCAGTACAGAGAATTGCGTGCTAGAAAGTTTTTGATTGCTTGATCCCCCCTAATAATGCTTCCAAAAAATAAATCAAAGTTACAACACTTGACCTAACTAATCTAAAGGAACATAATGAAAGTACATGGAATAAAACTACTCTATATTTACAATTAAAATGACTTATTTTTCTACAAGGTAGAAACATGTTCATTGTCAGCAATTTTGTCTTTGGCATCACGATTTGCACGTGCGGCATTGTCTGCACGCACGACGCTGTTGGCAGCTGCATGCGTCTTGGCGCTAGCGAGGGATATCGGTGGGGCAACAGAGGCACATGCACGCTTGTCACTTGGCGCAACCAAGCCACGGGGCCATCTGTGGCGCTAGGCATTGGGAGGCTTGCGGGGGCGCCACGGGGCGCGTCCAAGGCGTCATGGGGCATGGCTGGAAATCCGCCCATGACATTACTCATGGATTAATTTGGATTAAAAATTAGCCCAACTTTAAATCGGTTGAGACGGGTTGGATCGAGATGAACTGAGTTCAATAAACGGGCGGATCAATAACCAGCCCAACCTTGGGCGGGTTGGGTGGGTCATTTGGGCTTGGGCCAAATTTGACAACATTAATTGTATGCATGGGTGGATGCCCGTTGGTGGAAGTTGTGTCACGTGACACCGCTTCGTCGGAAAATTATACTAAATACACATAAAAATGATTTGTCAAATTGCTTAAGGTAAAACA
This sequence comes from Nicotiana paniculata, assembly GCA_005239505.1. NCBI lineage: Eukaryota > Viridiplantae > Streptophyta > Magnoliopsida > Solanales > Solanaceae > Nicotiana > Nicotiana paniculata. Next base: position 86,185 of record ML338035.1, on the reverse strand, counting down.
AGTAACACCACATAATATAAGTTATTGCGTGCTTTGGTGGTTTATTGCGCCATTTTGCTAGGTGAAGTCGCGGGTTCAAAACTGCATTTTATACATTTTGTAAACCTATTTTATTTGAGATGATAGGATGTGAGGATCGCACCTTGTCCCCAACTTTAGGCTTAAAATAGAGTATAAACCAGTACAACTAAGATTGTTTACACATATTTAGTGCGATCATGTAATTATTCTAGTATAACATAAACTCATTTAAATTATAATTCTCAAAATTATATTGCTCTTTTTCTGTCATCTGCAACTTTTGTGTATGGGTTTGCTTTAATTTTCTCAATTTCTCATATGTGATATAAGATTTTAACTTGATGTGTTATATTGAGTATGACACTCGCTACTGCTTATAATCGTCAACTCTTTTTAGCGCTTACAAAATATTTTTGCGTACGCCACTGACTGTATGCATGAAAAATCCACAATTGCAGGTGGGTGGCTGAGGAGGATTCCATTATCAACTTTCCAACTGTAAGAATGAAGAGGGGAATGCCAGTTTGGATTAAAAGGAGAGAGCAGGCGACAGAGTAGCCACTCAATTAGTAAAGAAAAGATCATGCAATAACATCAACATGTCAGAAGAACTCAACACATTAGAAGATTACAAGTACAACGAATTATACTAGAGAAAAAGCAGCTGGTTTTGCAATACACGTGTGGACAGAGTCAGAGCTAAAATTTTAAGCTTATAGGTTCAGTTTTCTAAGTTTCCAAGTTCTAAATTATTGATTTATATCTAATTAATGAATTTTTCAAGACAAATATAGGATTTGAACCAAAGCTACTAGGTTCACGGAAGCCGTAACCATCATTCTGGCTCTGCCCCTGCGTGTGGAGGGACATTTAGTTTGTCCTTTTCTTATGAATTTTTGCACGTATATATATACTCCAGAATTTAGATTTATACTTTTTCTAAGACCCCATTATTACATTTTCACTGATTTTACTTGTCTTCCACTCTCATATTGCACCTCTTTGTCTGTAATTTGTACAAATGCTCTATATATATAAAAGAAAAGGTGACCAAAAGGGCCAATCAATTTGGTACTATAAACTAAATATTTTGTATGTTATATGCTATATTGATCCATAAGCAGCTGTCACTTTCCATCTTTTAGCTATGAGGCCATTTACCAACTTACCAAGTTGTAGACATCATTTTAAAAAATTCAATTTGGAAGCTTTAGAGTGAGTTTTACCTGTCCATCTGCCATCTGGTTTCAATTAAAAGTTGATTACTTCTTATAATCGTTTAACTGTAGCTATATGTGTTTCTTTATCTATTTTTATAGAAGAAAACAAAAATAAATTGACATATAGTAGTTTTTGGCCTTGTTTTACCAAAAAAGTGTTAAAATTTTCTTAAAACGAATTAATAAGTAAAGTAGAGGATAAATCCTAGTCAAAGCTAATGACTATTAGATCTGGAGATTCAGTATGTGAATAAGGTTAGATTGCGTTCAGGAATATTAAATGTACGAAAATTGTGCCTAATGATTGTCAATGAATGCAATAAAAAGTATATAGAGTAAACGCATATAATGGCAATAAATGTAATAAAGAAGAACTTGTCACCCAAATATTAAGTGACTTGGATGAATCTTCTTCCTCACAACAACGTGGGATAATATAAAATGAGGGTGAACACGAGACTTTCGGATCTTGTGAACAAAAAGGTATATTTAGAACAAAGGAATCAATGGGAAAAAGAACTTTGTATATTCTCTTTGGTCAACTTTACAAGCGTGCTCTTATCAGAAAATTCCAGATCCCCCTTTTTTCTTGGTCTCTTCCTATTTATAGGGGATATTCTTAGAATACCCTAAAGAAGTACAACCGAAGGAATATTCAAATGGAATATTCCTCCGCTCAACACTAAACTTATAATACCTTTATTTTCACACGTTCTCTACTCGACCTCGGCATTAACTCTCCTAAATATGACTCCTCGTCGCTAAGCTACGGTCGGCTTAAGCTTCGATCACGTCCATTACAGCTGCTAAATTCAATCCAAATTTTAACCAATATAGTTAGTCCCTCCGCTTATTGAGGTCGTGCTCTTGAACATCCTCGATGAGTGGACTCTGCCTATGACCATTGAGGGAAATTTGGTCAGGGAGGATGGATCGAATCGGCCTAGGTCGGGCTGATGGTCGTCAGTGGGGTTGCAATTTCTGTAGGATGACGTCACAGCCACGCGCATCATCATTACGCGTCTTCCTAATGCAAAATTTGTATTGTTGTCGCTTCGATTTTAGTGCCATTGACGGTTTTTTGCCTCGATTCTGACGAGGGGGGGGGGGGTTTGTTGTTTGAAGCTTTCACCACTTCCTTCTTTGTAACCATATGTTTCTTCTGTGATCTTTTTCTCCATTTCTTGCAGTTTTATCACCATTTCTCGCAGTTTCTTCACCTTCAGTTTCCGAAATTTTTTCCCAGTCAATATCTTCTTTCTCTTACTTCGTTGTACACATCTTACTGTATCGGTATGTCAACTTCTCCTCATACTCACGATGAATTTTCCGATGCCACTCCTTTATCGGTGGCCATTCCTCCCGTCGATGAGGAACCCATGGCTAAGGAGGAAGACAGTTTTCCCACCGTAGAGGAAGTGATTCCCAAAAATCCTATGGTCAGGAACGACTTTCTTAATGAGCCTGCTCCTGCTCCTGAGCTTTCTGAGACGGGACCAGATGAAATAACTGACTTGCTATCTAAATATCGCATCCCTCCTCACGTCAAAATTGTTCCGACGGGGGGCGATATAATACAGGTTCATCGACCAGGGTTTTGTGCCTTTTATGCATATCCATTCCTAATTGGATATTCTCTTCCTCTCCCGCGGTTAGATGAGGAATTCTGCCGTTTCTACGGTGTTTTCCCGGCATAACTCTCCCTTTATTTATATAAGGTTTTTCTGATGCTGGCTAAGTACGCGGAACTGGCCGGTTGTGAGGTCGACATCCTCCACTTGTTGCATTTGTTCTCGTCTAGCTTTTTTAGAGGCACTTTGACACACTTACGACATCGTGGAACGAAGGGATTGGTGGCCGGGATGGATGATAACGTAAATTGGCTGTTTTGGCGCAAATATTTCTTCGTCAGAATCGATCACCTAGTGGCGGACCCGACGGGGTTCCCTGAGAAGTGGAATTACAATCATAAGTACCTCGTCGTACCGTTTAATATCTTCTCTTTATTTCCTCTTTTCCTCTCACTCTTCGACCTACTCATGGTTTCCTTGTTTTCAGCTGTTAGGCGTTCTCCTTACCTTGTCTTGAACATTGAGGATTGCGTAACTCGCATGTTACCCCACACCGTGGGGGTCCGCGACTGGGCGTCCTTCCACAAGCATTTCGGGCCCAGGACTTCGTCTTATAAGTGTTACTGCTTTCCGACTTTGCTTCGTTCTCTATCGTCCTTTGACTTGATCTCTCTTTGTTGCTAGGTCGACGGGTTTCCAAAAAGACGGAGGCTCCCGTGCTTGCCTTTTGTTAGGCGGTGACCTCGGCCGCGATGGAGTTCGCTCTAGTCGAGTATGTACGAGGTCAGGCCCAAGCTCCACCAGTAAAGGACTCCGCCTCTCAAGCCTACCGTTCTAGACGAGGTCTCTTCTCAACCGATATTATGTCTTGTCGATGAGTCACCTCACGACGAGGAATCATCGCCGAGAAAGAAACAGAGAGTAGAGGTAGGGAAGGTCGTTGCTGATGAAGAACTGGAGAAAGTCATGACTTTAGATGTGAGGTCGGGCTATTCGCCAACTGTGGAGGCGGATCGTACTACGTGTGCTGTTATGGAGAAGAGTCCCTCTAGGGTTGAGAGGGATCACATTGGCGAAGATCTCGTGGGGGTTGTTGAAGGTGGCTCCTCATCGGCGGCCATAAGAGGTAGCGATGTCCCTGCAGGGGACGTCGATTCTAGATCTGACATTGAACCTGAGGAGGTACGGATTTTCACAAAGAGGGCTACTCGTGTGGAGGTAAGAACGGAAGGTCCTAATCGGCACATAATCATTCCCCTGAATTAAAACCTCCTGGTCGACTCAGAACGGGTGGTGTCGTCCTTTGCTCCATTGTGTGCGGAGGCAAAAAACAGGACGTTACAGATACTAAATGATACCGACTTGTCTTTAGGCATATCAGGCATGGCTTTGTGGGTGAGGTTTCACTTCTTTTCTCCTGAAATTTTATGTGTTTCATAAGTCTCACTTTACTTTGGCTGACTTTCCTTCCCTTGCACGTCAGAATCTCATCCTGGATATCGAGCACGACCATCGAGAAGAGGAGAGGGTTTCTCTCTATAGGTGGATGGAGTCTAAGTATAGAGAGTACCGTACCAAGTATCGGAAGATAGTCAGGAGTGTTGGCGAGGATGGCCAATTCCGAGAGTTGCACGATGAGATTGGGAGGAAGGACGAAGAGCTGAAAAAGAAAGACGAGGAGATTATGAAAGCCATTAGTCGATGCAGCATGTTGGAGGAGACGTTGAGGTCTAAGGAAGATGAACTTGAATTGAGTAAAAGGGTAATGGCTGAAAATGCAGATCTCCGGCATCCTTGAAGGTCGAGCTTGAGCAACGCGAGGCCAGGGCCGCCGACTTGAGGACGGAATTGAGCACTAAGGTCGCAGAGCTGAATCTAGCTGATAGGACCAGGATGGCCGCAGTGGCGGAGACAACAACTTTGGTGGGTACCATGCACGTTTGTAGGTCTGAGCGCGCCATTGAGGTGGAGACGTCAACGCTCAAGGTGGACAGGTTGGAGGAGAAGATTGGGAATTTGGAGTGGGAGTTATCTAGGCTGAATGAGCATATTGTCATCCAGAAGGCCGAGAAGGAACAGTTGGGCCAACCGTCTAATTCTCACGGGCAGCTCGTGAAGCCTGCAGTTATAAGCCTGGTACGCCCGGAGGGGACGATGGTGATGACGTCGTGAATGGGCTTGCCTATGATCCTTGGTATGATAAAGAGTATGTTGAGGGGGATGATTCGGCATTAAGCCTTTGTACTTACTTTTTGCTTGTTTTGCTATTTTTGTGAGGGCGTCCTCGAGCCCTTTGTAAAAATTAATGTAACCCAGCAATTGAAATGGAATGGTTACCTTTTTGCTACGTGTTTTCAGATTCCCGTTTTCTCTTTTTTTTGTTTGTTGTGATGTTGCTTTTGGCGAGGTCAAGTGTAAAGTGACTCGAGCGAGGTCGAATATGAAGTAATTCGAGCGAGGTCGAATGTAAAGTGATTCGAGCGAGGTCGAATGTAAAGTGATTCGAGCGAGGTCGAATGTAAAGTGATTCGAGCGAGGTCGAATGTAAAGTGATTCGATCAAGGTCGAATGTAAAGTGATTCGAGCGAGGTCGAAAGTAAAGTAATTCGAGCGAGGTTGAATGTAAAGCGTAGAATGTAGAATGATTTGGAGTTGTGCAAAAATGATGCATGCTACTTTGTTTATTAATTTATTGGAGAATATTACATATTTGTTCCATACATACATTTGAGAAGTTCCAGTCTACATAGTCCCTTCATCGTTCGACGTGGAGTAGTAGTCGATAGGCGGAGCGATGAATTGCATACTTGAACTTTGAGACGTCTTCTTCATCGTTCGTCCGAGAGTAGTAGTCGATAGGCGGAGTGATGAATTGCATGATTGAACTTCGAGACGTCCCCTTCATCATCTCATTAAAAAATTTCCCGGTAAAACCCAATAGGGATAAAACCCGGGTAAGGGAAAAAGAGTATGACTTGGAGGATGTCTGCTTTCAGAAGTTGAAGTATTTAAGGTGGGCGATATTCCAATTGTTTGGTAGTAGCTTTCCCTCCATTTTTTCTAGCTAGAATGATCCTTTGTTAGCTATTGTTGTGATTTTGTATGGTCTGTCCCAATTGGTTCCTAGTTTGCCTTCTCTTGGGTATTTGCTCGCCTGTGTTTTGGCCTTGAGTACATAGTCCCCGACTTTGAGTGGTCCGACTTTGGACTTTTTGTTGTAATACCATTCTGCTTTCTGTTTTTGGGCTATCATTCTTATGTAAGCCATATCTCTCCACTCTTCTGCTTCGTCGAGGTCTTGCTTTCTGTTCTCAATCGTTGCTTGGTCCGCTCTCATTAGAGTATCTAAATCTTAGCTCCCCTACCTCGACTGGTATCACTGCGTCAGTCCCATAGACTAATGAATATGGCGTTTCTCCTATGCTCGTTTTTGGCATTGTGCGGTATGCCCATAGCACTTCTGGTAGTAATTCTGGACACAGTCCCTTGGCGTCTTCGAGTTTCTTCTTCATGATATTTAATATTGTTTTGTTGGAGGATTCGGCTTGGTCGTTGCTTGCAGGTGATAGGGCGTGGAGAGTATTCGCTTGATGTGCCATTTTTCGAAAAATTCAGCGATCTTTCTCCCGGTGAACTGTGGTCCATTATCACAACTAATTTTGTTGGGGATGCCGAAGCGGCATATGATGTTCCTCTGTATGAATGTGATAACTTCCTGTTCGCATATTTGGGCGAACGCACCTGCTTCTACCCATTTGGAAAAGTAGTCAGTTAAAGCCAAAAGAAAACGTACATTACCTCGTCTTGCTGGAAGTGGTCCAACGATGTCCATTACCTATTTGATGAATGGCCATGGCGATGTCACTGAGTGGAGGTGTTCTCCCGCTTGGTGTATCATAGGGGCGTATTTCTGGCATTGCTCGCATTTTTTGACGAAGTCGGCGGGTTCTTTCTTCCTGGTGAGCCAATAATAGCGTGGTCGTATGAGGCATCTGATGAGGTATCGATTGACGGTATGGGAACCGCAGTGGCCTTCGTGTACTTCCTCAAGGACGTGCCTTGTTTGGTTCGGTCCTAAGCATTTCGCCAAAGGACCGCCAAATGTTCTTTTGTGTAGGTCGTTGTTGATGATTTATATCTGGCCGCTTGCATTCGAAGTTTTTTGGCTTCTTTTTAATCTGACGAGAGTATTACCTCCTGCATATACGTTATAATACGTTTACGCCAGTCCCAAGTTAAGTTTACGGAGTGTACCTCAAGTTGGTCTATTGACGAGTAGAGTAGGGTGACCACGTTCTCCTTTACGCTTATGCTTTTGGTTACTGTTGCTAATTTAGTGAGGCCGTCTGCCTCAGTGTTTTGAGCTCGAGGTATTTGATCGAGTTGGCATTCGTCGAATTCTGGCAGTAGTTTATGGATTTATGCTTGGTACTTTTATAGCCTCTTCTCCTTGATTTGGTAAGTCCCTGTGACTTGGTTGACGACGAGTTGTGAGTCACATCCAAGGATGACTCGTCGTGCTCCATATTTGAGAGCTAGCTTTAGTCCTGCAATCACGGCCTCATACTCGGCCTCACTGTTAGTCATATCGGGGCACTGTATGGACTGGCGATGACTTTGCCTGTTGGGACCTCGAGTACGAGTCCTAGTCCAGAACCCCACCCGTTAGAGGCGCCATCGGTGTACAGGAACCATAGGTCGGGTAAGTTGGGAGAGGTACAAGAAGATTCCTGCTCGACGTCAAGCATTATCTTGGCGCTGAAGTCGGCGACAAAGTCGGCTATTACTTGCGACTTTATCGCCGTTCGGGATTGATATGTGATATCGTGCTCGCTCAATTCTATGGCCTATTTGGCCAATCTTCAAGACAGTTCAGGCTTATGTAAAATGCTTCTTACGGGGAAGGTCGTGACCACCGATATATGGTGACATTGAAAATAGGGTCTCAACTTCCGTGAAGTTATGACCAATGCTAGAGCCAACTTTTCGAGGTGGGGGTACCTCGTTTCAGCAACGACCAGGGTTTTGCTAATATAATAAATTGGAGACTGTGTACCTTTGTTTTTGCGTACCAGCACTGCACTTACTGCGACCTCTGATACGTCCAAGTACATCAAGAGGCGTTCACTGGGTTCAGCTTTGGCGAGTAGTGGAGGAGAGGACAAATATTCCTTTAGTTCCCTTAAGGCCTCGATGCATTCTAAATTCCGTTGGAGCTCGTTGTCTTTCTTGAGCATGTTCAAAAAATTTGTGGTATCTATCGGAGGATCGCGAGATGAATCTCGATAGGGTGGCTATACAGTCAGTCAGTTTTTGTACATGTTTATTGTTGGTCAGCACTTCAAGTATTCCTTTGATAGCTTTTATCTGGTCGGGGTTGACTTTGATGCCTCTTCTCGACACTAGGAAGCCAAGGAACTTGCCCGAGGTTATGCTGAAAGCACACTTCTTGAGGTTTAGCTTCATTCCATAACGCCTTAGTATATTGAAGGCCTCTCTCAAGTGGTCGATATGATCTTCTTTCCTTTTGGATTTGACCAACATATCGTCTATGTATACTTCCATTGTTTTGCCGAGCTGGTCCTTGAACATCTTGGTGACCAACCTTTGATAGGTTTCTCCTGCATTTTTCAACCCAAATGGCATGACTCTATAGCAGTATGTCCCTCGATGGGTTATGAAAGTGGTCTTTTCCTGGTCCTCCTCCTCCACGAGGATTTGGTTATATCCCGAATAGGCATCAAAGAAGCTTAACAACTCGTGCCCTGTTATTGTATCGATGAGTTGGTCAATGTGCGACAACGAAAAAGAGTCTTTTAGGCATGCTTTGTTTAGGTCTGTGAAATCCATGCACATGAGGGTATTTAGACTCTCTGATGGAGCCGTTGGCGTGTAGTTTTTCCATCGCGGACGACCTCGTTGATTGCGGTGTTGAATTTTCTTCTTATTTGTCGTACTGGTGAGTAGAATGGATCTACGTTCTTGTGTTTGGCAATGTCTTTCAGGATACCTGGCATATCTGCATGGGAGAAAGCAAATAGATCTGCATTGTTAGTAAAAAAAATTATGAAATTTACCTAGTTCAGAGAGTATATGGACGATGTAAGCCTTTTTGTTGCGGTCGCTTTTATCTATTTGGACGAGGTCGAGTTCTTCTACCGTTGACCCCATAGCCTCCACGGTGTCGGGGTCCTTAATTACATCTTTCTGTTCGTCGGGTTCGGGCCCCGACTTTGGTAATTGCTATGCTTCCGAGCACGTTCCCTTTAACTGTGTTGTGTATGTATAGTCTTGGGGCGATGCGCTAGCATTCTTGGGTCGTGCATTGTTCGCCTCGGATGCTGAATATCCCCCACGGAGTAGGGAACTTGATTACTTAATATAAGATGGACGAGATGGCTCTCATGGCGTGTATCCAGGGTCGCCCTATGATGGCGTTATAGGATGTGTCCTAATTCATGACACGAAACGTTGTCTCTAGGGTGATGCCCCCGGCCAGGACGGGTAGCATTATTTCTCTTGAGGTTCGCTCAAGTGCTTTGTTAAAACCCGTTGGTGTTATGCAACATGGTACTATCTTGTCCTCGAGTCTCATTTGTGCTAGAACTCAAGGGTGGATAATACACGCGCCGCTCCTGTTATCTACCATTATTCTTTTTACATTAGTATCTGAAATACGTAAGTAATGACAAGAGCATCGAAGTGAGGAAAAGTCAAATTGTGGATATCTTACTTATTGAAGATGATATTGTCTTTGAGGTCATCATACCGTTTATGAGTGATCGACCGCTTCAGTTTATGTGTGGTGGTGAACTTTACGTGGTTGATTGCTGCTTCTTCACCTCCGCCGATGATCATTTGGATGGTGCGGGCGGAGGAGGGAGGCTTTGGAGGACCTTGGTGTTCTCAGTAGCGATCGAAGTTGGCTCTTCCTCGATTGCTCATCAGCTCCTTTAGGTGCCCTTGATGGAGCATGTTCACCACTTCTTGTCATAGGGCTATGCAGTCTTTGGTCTTGTGACCTCGCTCTTGGTGGAATTCACAGAGGGCATTCGAAATTCTGATACTTGAGTCGGACTTCATCTTTTGCGGCCACTTTACCTCCGGGCCGAGCTTCTCTAGTGCGTACACTATTTCTGAAGGGGAAACACAAAAAATGTGAGTAGATAAGTGTGGAGGCATACCTCTGTCATTTTGTTGAGTACCTTTGTTCAGCCTGGACGACCCTTTTGTATGGCGAGGAGATGGAGGGATGGCCGCTTTGACATATGGTTGGTGCGTATCTCGGTTGAGACGTGGACCTGGATGATCTCTTTGACTATCGTTGTGGCGATCTCTCCTCGTCTTCGTTTGGACTGAAGTTAGCCGTTGAGTTGGATCGTTGAGGTCGTTCTCGTCTACTCTCACTTCGACACAATAGGCGTTGTGGATTTCTTCCCAAGTGGTGGGAGGGTATTTCATGAGTCTGCTCAATAATTTTTTGGTCGCCCTCGACCCATTCCTATCCAAACCATTTTGGAAGGCTGCCACTGCCATTACTTCTGATACGATTGGCAAGCTCATTCTAACTCTGTTGAATCGGGCGAGGAAGCCCTGAGTCCCTCGCTGAGCGATTGTATGATGGCGAATATATCATTCACCCTAACCTCCGCCTTCTTAGCCCCAACGTGTGCGGTGACAAACTTATCGATCATTTCCTTGAGCATCGTTATTGACCGTGCTGGTAACTGTGAATACCATGTTAAGGCCCCCCTGTTAGGGTTTCGTCGAACTTATTCAGCAACACTGACGGTACTTGTTCCTTTGAGAGGTCGTTGCCTTTCATCGCTGTGACATAGTGGATGATATGATCTTCAGGATCTGTTGTGCCGTCATATATTCTCAAATACAGTGGAATTTTGAAGGTCTTGGGTATGGCATGTGGGGCTGCCACTTTGCTGAACGGCTGTTTGACGAACTGGCCGACGTCCCATTTTGGTAGGAGTTTTGGGGCGCCCGGTTTCTTGTCGACCTTTTCTTGATGCTCATTCATCTGGTCGCGGAGTGCTTTGTTCTCATTTTTCATTTCTTCCATCTTCTTCAGAATGGCTGCAAGTGCGTCATTGCCTGAATCAACAGTAGCGTGAGTGTTACCTGTTGGGTGGGGAGCGGGTTGCTCGTTGACGGCTGTTGTAGCGTCCGCTTGTACGACGTTTTGACTCTCCCCTTGAACTGATTTGTCGAGGATGTTTCTTAGAGTACTCGTCAACCATGCCTCAAGTAGATTTTTTTCACTGCAGGTGGTGCCTCTTCAGTTGTGGACGTGGAAGCTCCCTTTCGCGTGAGACGGTTACACTCCCATGAGGGGGAGGTGAGCCGCTTCGCCCTAGTGTAACGCTTGGCGTTACATTCTCCTCTCCTTCTCCATCAATCTCATTGATGGTATTCATGAGGTTGACAGTGACATCCACTATGGCTTTTAGCCATTCTTCTCCTTTTCCTACCATTGTTAGTTTGTGAGAACGAGAAAAAGATGATTGTTGTGTGTGTGCTTTTTAGATCTAGAAGAAACTAAAAGTTTTAACTAAAAAATTCCTCACAGACGACGCCAAATTATTTTACCAAGAAAGTTTCAACCTTTTCTTAAAACGAATTAATAAGTAAAGTAGAGGGTAAATCCTGGTTAAAGCTAATGACTACTAGATCTGGAGATTCAGTATGCGAATAAGGTTAGATCGCATCCAAGAATATTAAATGTAAGTAAATCGTGTCCAATTATTATAAATGAATGCAATAAAAAGTGTATAGAGTAAACACATATAATGGTAATAAATATAATAAGGAAGAATTTGTCACCCAAATATTAAGTGACTTGGATGAATCTTCTTCCTGACAACAACGTGGGATAATATAAAATGGGGATGAACACGAGACCCTTGGATCTTGTGAACAAAAAGGTATATTTAGAACAAAGGAATCAATGGAAAGACAAGCTTTGTATATTCTCTTTGGTCAACTTTACAAGTGTGCTCTTATCAGAAAATTCCAGATCCCCTTTTTTTCTTTATCTCTTCATATTTATAGGGGTTATTCTTAGAAAACTCTAAAGAAGTACAACCGAAGGAATATTCAAATGGAATATTCCTCCACTCTGCCCTAAACTTATAATACCGTTATTTTCACACGTTCTCTACTCGACCTCGGCATTAACTCTCCTAAAGATGACTCCTCGTCGCTAAGCTACGGTCGGCTTAAGCTTCGACCACGTCCATTACAACTGCTAAATCCAATCCAAATTTTGACCAATACAGGCCTATCCTTATAAAAGGGGCTACAATATTTGATTTTGCTATGAATCAAATATCCACAACTAAATACATAAATAAAAGATTTGATATATTGATATTGAGCAAAGAAATTACACTAAAAAGTAATAGTAACTAACGATAGTAACATAAAGAAAGGGATAGGAAAACAATGCCACAGAAAGAAACAAAGGAGGGAGAGAGAAAGAGAGAGGAGATTCCAACAACAATTCACGTAACCCCTTCTTGCTAACCACTATCCCTTTTAACCGTTCGTAATTGCACCTTATGGGCCTGGATACCATATTAACCTTTTTGAAGGCCTTCTTTCCCTCTGGCTTATTCTCGGCCCGATAGCTCTTCTCAGCCAATATTGGGTTGAGGCTGATTCATAAGAGATTTTTTCCTCCTCATAATGAAAGTTAAGTTATGGGGGGCTTATGTAAAGTTAAGTTATGAGGGCTTATGGGGGCTGATTCATGATAGATTCTGGAAATTACAATGCCCAAAGAAAATAAAAAAATTTTATTTGAAAATGTTACCATGATAGACTCACAGTAGAACATACCTATCTAGAATAGGGATTAGTACTGACCCACTTTGTCCAACATACAAACAAGATTAAGAAATCATGCATCATATGTTTTGGGAATATAACACAATTAACCATTTATGGGAGACTTATAGAATTACTTATTACCGTAAAAACTTCAATAACCACTGGAATGATCATGTTAGAGAAACTAATACTAACTTCTCGCATAAATACCTCTAGTGGAGAGAGGTCTTCCCCTTTGCATTACGACAAATATGAAAAAATAGGAACCACAATAATCATAATAATACTGCTAACTACCTAGAATAGAATACTATTATTAACCATGCACTAGAATACAAACTTATGACTGAAAATGGTACGATAAACACCACCCACAAACCTATTAAAATAACTTGGCATAAGCCCTCAAAGGGCTGGATCAAGATTAATATAGATAGAGCATTCAACAAAAACAGATGCCAAAGAGGGGTTGGTGGCGTGGTAAGGAACAATGCAGGATGCTGGATTATGGCATTCAACAAAAAGGTGCCCACTTTATCAGCTACACAAGTGGAGCTCCTGGCCCTCCAGGAATGTCTACATGCCATACTAGAGTACAACCTAGTTCTAGTGGAAACAGAAACAGATGCATCCGAGGTGATAAATATACTAGAGAATGATCACGCTACTTACACAAACTTAGTCCATGATTGCAGGTTGTTGATACACCAAGCAAGACAAAAGGGACAAGTAGCCCTCAAGCATAGCTTCAGGCAAGGGAATAAAGTGGTACACGTTTTGGCTAAGGAAGCTCTAATCTAGTCCAACATAAATAAACTGTGTCTCTTTGCAACACTTACGTAGCTGGCGATGGACAAATATCAAAGGGATCTGGAGGATTTTTATTGTGTAAAATATATTTCCTCTTATATATGCACTAAGTTGGCTGCTTTAGGTAACGATGATGCCATAGAAGGCAATAGTCCTAATGTAGGTGCAAACAAAGGCAGCTTGTTTTGTAATATGTCAAGACTTGATGAATAGTGATTAATATATTATCCTTATTGCTAAAAAAAAAAGGACGGAAAAGGGCCAAATATACTCATGTACTACCAGAAAAGGTTTAAATGTATCCCTTGTTATATTTTGAGTCCATATATATCCATGTCGTTATACTATTCGTTCATATATACCCCATTTTTGTTAAGTTTGTCCAAAGTGGACATTGAATCCTGCATGACACTGACATTTGATGAGGTGGATGTCACATGGCTTGCCACCTCAACGCTCCTAACCCATTTTACCTCTCCCTTCTATTTTTTTTCCACCACTAAAATTTCCTTCCCCTCCACCACTATTGCTACCATTAACGTTACCACAAAAAATATTGTATTTCAACTTTTAGTCTTTCATATATAGATTAGGGACGCTGGTGGCATGCCGTGTGACATCCACCTCATCAAATATAAGTGTCATGTAAGATTTGATATCCACTTTGGACAAACTTAACAAAGAATGGTATATTTGAACTAATTGTACTACGGTATGGGTATATTTAAAACCAAAGTATAACGAAAGATATATTTAAACCTTTTTTTATAATACGTGAGTATATGTGGCCATTTGGCAAAAAAAAAAAAAATTAAGTAGTTTGGAGCATATTGTCCATGATTTTTTTTTTAAAGAAACAAAAGAAGAGCTACATGAAATTCGAAATGGTACGTTGATTTATTTTTTATTAACCTTGTACTGTACGGACCCAAAATAGATCAACAAAATGCAATTTAGTGATCACCAACAAAAAATAATACCAATAAAATGCACCAAGAGTTCTTAACTATGGGTGGGTAAGCAATTTAGTCATTCCATTAATTTCAAGAGGAAAATCGATCTTCAATTATTGAAATATAGTATTTAAAAAAAACATCGAGATTAGCAATCACAACACCTCTTCCATTATTTATTTTTTTTGGTAGCAAAAGATAGTTTATTAATAACTAATTAGAAGGTTGACAGTACGTATCTAGTAAATATTCAAATTAGCTTTGTTTAACTTTGTTCCATTATATATTTAGCTTTTGAGGAGAAATTAATAGGTTTATGTGTTTGCTAAATAGAAATTTTGTGAACGTTCTTGAAATACAATATAAAAAATATAGACGGAAGAAGTTGAACATTTCTTTTATTTCGTAGCTGTGTTACAGAAAGAAAAAATGCAAAAAATATTCCGATTGTTACAAATCAAATAAAAATAAATTTCAGACATCTTCATTTAAGTTTAAATTCGTATCACTTACATCTTATTTTAGTAATGAAATATCATAATGTACTTTTTTTTTTTGTAATCATCTGGTATCTAAATGGTCAAATATGCTTACCTGTGTAATCGGATTCACACCGCGTAAGTCCAAGGGTAAAATCCTCCCTGCCGAAAAGTTAATTTAAAATACATGATAAAAATAACAAAATAGCTTAGATTTTATTCCTAAAAAAATATATTTTTTCTCCCTTTGAGCTACTATCACTGTTTCCGGTCGAATATCATTTTGTTTCGGCGGGACTGGGCTTGAGTGAAACGGATTTAAAATCACGTCCTAAACCATTCTTCAGGAGGCGGAGAGAGGCACCTTTCCCCCAGCGTCCAACGCTGCCGCTGTTCAGTTTCCCTATCTTCTCAAGGTCTAAAATACCTATCTCAGCCCTATTGTCGAGATATCTCCTCTATAACCCCCCGTCCCCCCGTCTCCCCCCCCCCAAAAAAAAAGTGGATTTTAGGGTTGTTTTTGTATTTTAATTTTTCTGCATGCTGTTGGAAAAAAAGAAGAAGATTTTTTTATTTATTATCCTATTGTCTAGACCATCTTGCACACATCTCAGCTAATTTCACAGGTATTACGTAACTCTATCAGTCAAGGCTTGGACAAATGAAAAGAATCACGATCACCTAGTATTTTTGTGTCCACTGGGATTTGAACCAGAGACCTCGTAGTTCTCAATCCAATTGATTACTATTAGGCTATCCCCTTGGCTGAGAAACAAAAAAGAGTAGTTTTGATCTTGATTTGTGTTTCTTCGGTTTGCTGTATAAAGTCGGAAAACCGATTGCATGTGTAACAGAAGAGCAAAGCTCAAAACGAAAATGCAGCAAAAGGAAATTGTTAAGAAGCAAGACTGGAATCGTCTTATATCTTCCATCCGTTTAAGAAAACTAGGGGTGCTTTTTATGAGTAAGCTAACAACTAAGCAGCCAACGATTAGTCTGTCATTGTTGCTTTTCCTGTGCACTATCTAAAACTGCCAATTTAAATAAAATTTTATGTTCCAATTTACCGATGAGAAATTATGCTTTTGAAACACCATTTTGTTATTTTTGTTGATCAGCATCAAGAAGTATGCATATGATGGTTAATTTTTCAATTCAGCTATAAAATGAAATTGTTAGTCTTAGGAAAGTGAGATACACATGATGACCTTGCCTTTTTGTTTTACTTTTTGAAAAAAGGAAGTTTCTTTAAGTTTCTTTCTCTCCAGCTGGGGATGTAATACTGTACACTTAACTTGTGCATTAGTCCCTTGTGAGTGATTGGTAGTCTTAGTATTTTCTTACTGGACTTGTCTTTTTATTAGTTTCTTCTAAATTTGATCCCCTAGATGCCACATAATTACATTTTTGGAAGACCATTATCTACTGATCGACTTGCTCTTGTTACCTTTTTGTCTTTCTATATAATTCACTTTCCTGGAATTTCCTCCCCCTCCCTCTAACAGGAAATTGAATTATACGTTGATGGCATGTGCTCTTTTTTTTTTCTTTTTTGGCTTCTCTTATCACTGTCAAGAATTTTACTATTTACTGGATTCGTTAAGGCCCAGCCGTAATATTGATAACTCTGTTATTATTGAGAATGGCATAACCACTGCAACTTTGTACTGCGAACTTGTTCTCCCACAGAAGATTCTGAAGATTTTTATAGGACATTGTTGACAACATAATTGAACTGCTGTATCAATCATCTGCTTTTGAGCTGACTTTATCTGATTGTGTGGTCTAATTTTTTTGCTGCAATTACTCTTTTACAGCACACTTGAGATGGCAGGATTTCATAATCATCAGGGTTTCCCTGCACAACATACTCCCATGGGTCCTATGCCTCTGCCCATGCGTCATCCTGCCTTGTTAGAAAAAGAACTTGAAATGAAACATGTTGAAATCCGTAGACTTTCAGATGAAAATCGGGGATTGGTTGAAGATCGAATTGCTTTGCAACGTGAATTAGGTGCTGCTAGGGAGGAACTTCATCGCATGAATCTTATGGTAGCTGATATTCGAGTTAAGCATGAAATCCACTGTAGGGAACTTACTGAAAGGGGTTTGAAGCTGGAAGCAGATCTCCGAGCTCTTGAACATCTGAAAATTGAGGTTAAAAACCTCCGTTCGCAAGTTACAAAGCTTTGTACCATTAAGCAGGATCTCTCTAGCCAGGTAGAGACACTCACGAAGGACCTCGCCAGGGTGCAAGGTGAAAATGAACAGATTCCTTCTTTAAGTGTTGAGATTGATGGACTGCGTCAGGAACTTTTGTGTGCTAGGTATATGCTATTATTGTGTCATGCTGCTTCTGGAAGTATGATTAACATGTAATGTGGCTGTCAGAAAGTAATATTAAGTTTGTCTTATGAATTCTAGGTTTGCTGCTGAGTATGAAAATAAGGCTAAAGTTGAACTGATGGATCAGATACAGACAAATAAAGAAGGTATTTTAAAAAAAAAAGTCAATCGAAATCCTTTTTATTTGTCTCATTGTTTAGGTTCTGTTTGGATTATCTATTTGTATAAGTGTTAAGTTTTTTAATAATTTTGGATTTTCTATTCCTCGAAATGGTACTAAAACTCTTAAGTTCTTCACCTCTTGACAATTCCCGCTTCTCGCCTCCTAATCCATTTTGCTGAGTGCAATCTTTGATGCTTCTATTGAAGGTCTTGAGAAACCATCCACAATCCAGCAAAGTGGTATAGTTCCATCCTGCGGTGGACTTGATGTAATTCAGCAGGTTCTATCTGCCTCAGAGAAGATAGCTGCATTTTGTTCTGAAATTTTACAGCAGCTTGACTGTGGTTTAGTTCAATGCCAAGCGTTGTTTTTGGCACCTACTCGTGAACGTGCACAACAGATTGAGAATGTCATGCGAGCACTTGGCGACCCCCTTGGGGTAAAGGTCCATGCTTGTGTAGGTGGTAATAGCATCCAGGAAGATGAGCATATCCTATCAGCTGGTGTTCATCTCGTTGTTGGTACACCTGGGTGTGTATTTGACATGTTGCGGAGGAAGAACCAATCTCTGCTTATTGATCACACTAGAATGCTTGTACTAGACGAGGCTGATGAAATGCTTTCAAGCGGATTTAAAGACCAGGTAGTTCATCTTCTGTAGTAGTATTTTACACTTAAAATTTTCGATGATATATGCTTTCTGTTTAGGTCCGAGGATGGCTGGGTATTTCCCAATTTCGGAGTATCTCTTTTGTTAACTCTCTTGAAATAACCAGTATAGAAGATGTGAAATTAAACGATGTCAGCATGTGCTTTTCCTCCCTCCTTAATCATTCTTGGGATTAGAAATAGAGGTTTCGATGGCATGCATACTGTTGGTGGCACAGAGTTTGGTTATCCTTTCTATTCAATTAGTTGCTAAAGCTATGCAGAAACAAGTTTAGTGCATTTTCTATCCCGTATATGACCCAGTATCAATTCCCACTCCGTTCAATTTGTTGAGTTGCTACTTCTCATGGAGTGGTATATACAGACTCAATCTTTCCCCTCCATTTCATTTTACCAGCACTTTGCAGATTCATAGTTTTGATTTTCTCTTCCATGTACCTTTATTGGCAGGTTTATGACATTTTGCAGCGTTTACCTGCCAAAGCTCACGTAGTAGCGTTTTATGCAACTATGCCGGCTGATGCCGTTGAAATCACAAGGAAGTTCACGAATAAGCCAGTGAGAATCTTAGTCAAATTTGATGAACTGACTCTTGAGGGTATCAAACAATTTTATGTCAATGTTGTACGGGAAGAACGAAAGCTTGATGCACTATATGATCTTTATGAGAGACTAAACATCACCAAAAGTGTTATTTTTGTTAACACTCGCCTAAAGGTCAATTGGCTAACAGATAAAATGCGAAGCCGTGGTCACACAGTCTCAGCCACTCATGGAAAAATGGACAAGAAAACTCGAGACACAATCATGCGTGAATTTTGCTCTGGTTCCTCTAATATTCTTATCACAACTGATTTGTCAGCTCGTGTTATTGATGTGCAACAGGTGTGTATTGTGATAAATTATGATCTTCCAACTCAACTAGAGAATTATCTCCGTCGTATTGGAAGAAGTGGAGAATTTGAAAGTAAAGGATATGCTATCAACTTTGTAACAGCAGATGAGGAAAAAATGTTATCTGATATTCAAAGGTTCTACAATGTGGTCATCGACGAACTTCCATCAAATGTTGCTGATTTCTGAAAAGCTTTTTATGTTTGTGATACAGGTAAGAATTTAGATCTTATGGGAGGTTCTACTTCCTTAAAGATAGCTCCTAGTATTCTTTTCTGAGCGAACACGAACGAGGTGTTTGCATTTTTATATGATGATGCAATTTTCTGGGAAGCCAGTGGTGACTATAAGTTTGCACATAGGAATCTCTCTCACCAATGTCACAACTTATTTGATATTGGCAATTTGGCATTTTTGTTTTCTTTTTTGGGTACTAATAGAGCAATTATTAAATGGAAAGTACTATCTGACTGTGTATATACCAAAAGAGTCAGTCCATACCATGTATCTTTTATGAGTAGTATAAGTTATAGTATCACTTTTGACACAATCACAACTGAAATATGCTAAAAAGCTACAGGCTTTAACGATGACCGAGTTGGTGGTACGAAAAAGGGATCTTTGCGCAACTAGCCGGTCATATTCATTGTTTACTTTTTCTAGCCATATATATAGATTATACATTAGTTATACATATATACACACACATATAATACATAATGTATTATACCTCAGTCGGTTATTTTTAGTTTAAGCGGTCGGATGAGCGGCTATTTGGAGTAATGCTTGAAGAAAAATTTACAGATTGTTTGCACTATATGATTTTTTTTAAGGCCGTTGTTTAAATTTTGTTTCCGTTAGCCAACTTGGTTAAATGTTGTCTTTAAACATAATTGAATAATTTTTTTTCTTTTGTCTTTAGTCCACTCCGAAGGATAGAATTTAAATAGTGACATAGAAGAGACCATTTGGGCAAATGCCTCCAAATCTAGCAAGGCAAAGTTACATGCAACATGCTCGTGTAATTCTCCATTTTTCTCCCATCCTTTAACCTACCTTTCATGAAGTTTGGATTGTAACAAATACATTTTTTACAAATTCAAATATCACACAAATATCAATACTTTCATATTATTGAAAGAAAATTATGTTAGTACTTACAAATAAACAAATTTACATATTAATTTCTCTTTCTCAAGAAATTACACTCAATAACCTTGAAAATGAGCTGCATGAACCTATGGGATAAAAGCTATTAAACTTAAAAAGTTTTTGTCAAATGTTCAAGACCATGGTTATTCTTGTAAATCACACTCTCCTGCTTTCCGTCATTAGGCCCAATTATTAAAATTATTTAATTTAATTTTCTCATAAATAAATCGCTCTTTCCTTATTTTTGCGGGATAGGACAAGACAAGGTAATTTTCTTTTTTATTTCCCTTCAGCTTTAGTTCTTAGGCATCGCCAAAAAGGCCCTAAAACTATTTTCTGGGACTTTGCAAGGCTGCGCAAACAATTCTCGAGCGGCGGAGACAGAGGCACCTCTATACCGGCTTTGACGAAATCAACTTTTTTATTTTTGTAAGCTCTACAATCCAATCCCAGCTGTAATTTATTCCATTGGATTTGGAAATCTTTTAAATTTTGGCACTGTTCACTTCAGGAATATATTCAGATTATTATGAATGCCGATTTTAGGGTTTTCATGGTATACTTTTGTCCTTTTTATAACGTTGAATTTTGGACTATCAGAGGAGTCTTTATCTTTATTTTTATTTTTATTTTTGAATTTTTTGTTGTTGTATAGACCGGGAATTAACGGATGAATCGTGATTGATGTAGTATTATTGGATTCGTGAGTAGCTTTTTGTTTTTTTTTCCCTTTTTATTCTGTGTAAAGTTTATTCTTTGTGAATGTTCATGCTAGATTATATGTATTACCAGTGTATATGCACTTTATACAGTTTAAAGGGACGTTTTTACACGCTAATTGACGTCTGCTATGTAACTAATTCTGTTAGCTCGAGGCTTTTTTATTCTGCAATTAATTAATGTTATTTTTATATGCTTTCCAAAAATTAAATGCCGACTTGTTTGTTTCTTGTGCAAACTGATTCCCTTATTAATGGAAAGGAATATTTGGGATCTTTTATCTATACGAGCATAGTTGCTAACTGCAGCTAGACAGTTGACTGCTGCATTTCAGTTTGCTAATTGCTTTTAGCTCCCCATTTATTACTACTTACATTAGCCGACTATTTATTAACCCTCCTACACATGAATGCCGCCTTTTTTTGTCATCCTGTATTTTCTAGATCTGTAAAGTTCCTGATGAGACACCTCTAAAGAAAAAAATTCACAATAAGATTTGAGTGATTTTGTCTTATATCTTTAATTTCTGTTGGATAACTAAGGATGCTTGTTAAGAATTTGCTCACATAGAAGCAGCCAACGATTTGTTGTCTAGTCTTAGTTGTGTTGTGCACTATCTGACTCTGCCAATTAAATAATCTATTATTAGCGTGTTACTGATGAGAATATTGTGTTCTTGCGACCGTAGCTTGTTTTCACCCCATATTGTTTAAGACTTGGTTGAATTGCTATATCATTACTTGTTTTCGAGCTGTTTGTTTCTTATTGTTGTGGTCTAATTATTTTTGCTGTACCCACTCTTTTACAGCACTGTGTGAGATGGCAGGAAGGAATCGCATTCCTCGGGAAGCATTTGATAACCGCCGGGGCTATCCTGCAGAAGGACATATTGCTCGGGGTCCTTTGCCTCGGCCCATGCCTCATCCTGCTTTGTTAGAGGAAGAACTTGAAATACAACATGTTGAAATACGCAGACTTTTGGGTGAAAACCGGAGACTGGTTGAAGATCGAATTGCCCTGCAGCGTGAATTGGGTGCTGCAAAGGAGGAACTTCATCGCATGAATCTTGCAATAGGTGATATTCAGGCGGAGCATGAAATGCGCTCTAGGGAACTGATCGAAAGGGGTTTGAAGCTGGAAGGTGATCTTCGAGCTACTGAACCTCTGAAAAATGAGGCTAAACAACTCCATACTGAAGTTCAGAGGCTTAATAGTATTAAGCAGGATCTCTCTGGCCAGGTGCAGACCCTCACCAAAGACCTCGCCAAGCTACAAGCTGATAGCCAACAGATTCCCCTTTTAAGGGCTGATATTGATGGTCTGCATCAGGAACTTTTACACACAAGGTATCTGCTCTTACCTTGTTTCTTTCCGTTGCTGGAGATATGATTAAAATGGAATGCTGTTACTTCAAAAACCTGCTTGGTGGCCATCAGGTGTTGAAACCCTTTTATTAATTTGATCGTGACTTCTAGGTCTGCTATTGACTATGAAAAGAAGGCTAAAATTGAACTCATGGATCAGAGACAGGCAATGGAGACAAACTTAGTTTCAATGGCACGCGAAGTTGAGAAGCGACGTGCTGAACTTTCTAATTCTGATGGTAGACCATGGGCTGCAGGTATGTTCTTAGTAGTTTACACTTTATTTTATAAAGCATGTGGGGGGCATACATGTTTTCTATTCTAGTGGTGGAGCTATTGTTTTTACTGCTTCTCCAATGCTTTCCCGAGCAGATTTGACACATTCCAACTGTAGAAATGACCTTTTTCCTTTTACTCCCCTTTTTCCTGTATTGGTATGTAGTAGAAGAGAAGTTCAGAAATTGTTGATTCTCTAGTGTTGGGACTTTAACTAATGGTAAAATGGCAGATTCTGACTAGATTCATTCTTACCAGTGTCCCTAAAGACTGTAGTAGGTTTTAAAATCCTTGATAAGTGCTAAAAATTTTTGTCTTCTGGGTAATAGGGGACCAAGCTAACTATTATATTTGAGAAGTCTTATTTATTCACTTGCCTGATAAAAGCTAGTTATCTTTCTCCTACACGTACTTTTAAAATTTATTAAATGAGATTGCCTTCAACCTTGAGCCCCAACTTCTGTGCAATCTGGCCACTACAGCAAGGCACAGCCGCACCGACTAGTTTCTCTTGAACAACTAACTTCTTACAGCTGGATTAGATTTCTTCGAACCAAGGTAGCATCTGTTTGACTTTACATAATGCTTTAAAACAGTGTGTCTATAGGCCCACCTGCCTGCATGCATCATTCTACATATGATATAGGAAACTATATTTTATTATGTAGCTGTATAGACAACTACAACTAACTGAGCTTATCCCAAAGACAAAATAAAAGCTGAGATAAGATGAAGCGAACTATCAAGGACCATTATCATCCGAAATATTTCAAGCAATTCACTGAGGGCCATGTGTTTCGAATTAGCAGAAGATGTACTTAGCATTATACAGTTGTCATTATGAGAATATGTTCTTGCACTTTTCTTTGTAATGGCTCTTATTATGTTTCTAGTAGTTTCTTAAATAGCTCTGTTATAAATCTTATCTATGCTTGATTGGTATTATTTAAATTTCTCCGATTTTTCTTCTACCCAATCTGCTGTCCCAGGTTAGCCTCCATATTTATTTAGGTAGTTGCCCAATGTGGCAATCTTAGGATCTGGGAGCCCTTATTTTTGGACCCAAACATTTTCTATTAGGTGAATAATTTTTCAATATGGGGGGTGGGGTGGGGTGGGGGGGAGTTGTCTTGTATATGAGTGGTAACACATAAATTAGGGAATCTACAGAGACGTGTGATTTCTGTTGGACCCAAACATTGAGGCTGGTGGGAAAGGGTTGCTGAGTGGTAATTTCTACCTTGGATTTTATTTGTTGTTTATAGATGAGCCTCTTTAGTCTTTTATTTATTTTGGTTTTCCCTTGAGCTTGAAAGCAAGTAGGGTTCTGTTATAACCCAGTTGTAATGGTAGGATGACGAGGCTTGGAGTAGTGAATACTGATTCCAAGTAAAAGCATTTTTTTCTGGATTATGATTTTCTCGAGTAGTTTGCAGGCTTTAACCTTTGAGGCTAAATGACCTTTAGATTTGGGAGTTTGTGGTGAATACATTTCTTTGGTAGTGCTTGTAGCTCATGATATAGGAACTCATTCTGGAGTTGCAGTGAAGGGTCTCTTTTGGTTCCACTTGTTGCAGTGATAGAGGCAGACCTACCTACCAACCAACTGGCATCCCCCACCCCCACAAGAAAAACGCCACTTCTAGAGATAGAAAGAGTTATATAGAGATGACCAATTTCTTTTTTTTTACTGCTATTGTCCTCGGAATTGCAATCAGGTAATGATCAAATAGTGCTCGAAACCAACAATATAGTCGAACAATCTGTGCCTGCATGATACTTATAAACAAAGTAATGTGCCTGCCATGATGGAAACATGCATTCCTTATATAGGTTCTTTAAGGAAAAGTTGTTTAAAATCCATCTTCAAACTTCTTTAGCTAAAGGGTAGTGAGAAGAATGATTACAAGTTATATCTCTTTTATAAGCCTCTACTGTTTGAGCAGTAGACTTAGAACTTAGTTTACTCTTGATAACTGGTGGCCTAATTAGAGCATATAATGGCCTTCTAGTGTGGTTGAAGGAGTTCAAGAAATGTGACGGTTCTTTGTTCTTTTGGTTACTTATGTTAACGATTTATTATCTGTTTGCTAAAGGTGGATCATATGGGATGAAATACGGCAGACATGATGCAACTTTTCCTGCTCCTTATGGCGAGGGATATGGGGTTCATATGGTATGAATATTTCCAGTAACATGATTGGGGATTTTATTTTAGTGGTCATAGCAAACAGCATAGGTAGTGTCGACTTGGTGGATTGACATTCATCCGTTATTCTCAGGGTGCTGCGGACAAGGGTCCTTTGTACGGTGCTGCTTCAGCTTCATGGGGAGGACTTGAGAAACCTCAGATGAATCGTCGTTGAGGTGTTCTCTCCTGTTCGCTTGCTACCAGTAGGAAGAAGGGCCTCTTTATTCTTCTGTTTGTGCTTATAATTTCTAGTCTCTGATGTGGATGTTATCATATTCGGGTACTAAAGTACTGTGTGCTGCTTGTTATCTTGAACTGTATAGGGTAATTAAGGATCTCCCATAGCTGATGGAGATGGATATTTTTAATTAATGTCTAATGTTATAACTTTATAGTTTAAAAGTAACAACATTCCAGTTCTTTGTGTACATATTCCTTGTCCATTTTGCTCTTTATGAGCATTTGATTCTCTTAATAATTCTGGTGAAACTTTTAAGATTGTATTATCACTTGGAAAAGCATTTTGCAAGGGACTAGCTGATGAATTGGGAGTATGGTTGACCACGTTGTTATCATAATACATGGTGTACTGTATGAGAATATGAAGTTGCCAATATTTTGGCTTACTAGAAAAAAGTATTTTGGGATTTGAAGCTTAACCATGAGGTAGCTTCTTTGAGGACATTACAAACCCGTGTTCTCTCGATTGTATTAGTTGGACCTCCCTTTGAGAGATATATTCAGTACTTAATTCTGGCAGAAGAAATTGGTGCAGTGCAATAACCCTCATCACGATAGGAACCGCTATTATGGTAGACTTCCCTGAAGAAATTTGCACTTTGTTTCTGTTCCCTGGGTATATAGGATATTGGCCAGGATAGCTATAGTAAAGAGTGGGAAATGAATGATGTAAAGAGTGGAAATGAACGATAGTGAAGAGTATATATGAATGATGTCCTCCAGTACTTATGGGAGAATGCTTTGTGGGCATTATATTTATGAATGCTTTTGTTGAGCGAATTTTCTAGTTTAGTTGTTTATGAAGAAAATCAGCAGCTGTGAATATGCATACCATAAATATTGTACTTGATGAATGACAGTCTGCATTGTAGTGGCATGCTGTAAACATAGTGATGATCTGAAAAGTCTGTAACTATCTTATCCCTGTTTTATTTGAGTTCAAACATGAAGTTGGTGGTTAATAATGAACTCAAATCATTCTGGGGTACTGGTGGGAAAGGATTATGCCTTAGGAAATAAGAAGTATAGTGTCACTCAATGAAACAATCTGTGTTGGTCTATCAAGTTATCAGTTCCATTGGAAGCAGCTACTACAGCCGAAAATAGACTGGTGTAGTCTTGTAGATTTTTTGGAATAAGATCATTGTTGCCAGATGGGGAGACAATGGCAGAGCGGTGAAGCTGGGGTGGTATTGGAGTTTAGAGATTGAAATATCTCCCTGATCTGATTAACTCATTCAAATTCGAAAATGCAGCATCTATGTGAACGCTTGGGTAATCCTTGATGAACCGTTCGCTTAACATGTAGCTGTTCTATACTGTTCATAAGGCCAGTCATCCTGGCTGCAGCAATTGAAATACGTGCTGAGATCTGAAGTGGAGACAGTGGAAGCTACATTGGCAATCGATGACTGCCAAACAAAATGCCATAGGCAAGTATTCTGTTTCGATGGCCCCTGAATTATACAATCTTTCTAAGAGATTTTACTTGGATGTGCTTCTATATCTTCTTTCTATCTCTTTGCATTTCTGTTCAGGAATATCTAGATGTAGATCGATCCCTCTCTTTCTTTTCTATGCTTGTGAAATGCCCTTTTTTTTTGGCGACTGATTCTTGCAGACACCAGTCTAATGTTTAGGTTCAGGTTTCCTGATGGGTTATAGTCTAGGATTTGATCTCGGTTCACTAACATATAGATCCTGGGGTTCTCTGAACTACTACTAGTACTATTATTTTTATATCAACTTTCTTTTCCATTTTACCTGTTATATGTTGATCATGTGGGGGTGGGTTTAGTTCTTCACAGAGAGACTTATTTTATCAGGGGACTGAAACCAAAGGAAGAAGGATATTTTTGCTTCCATTTCCTTGATGTCGAATGCATTGTGGGGAGGAGTTTGTTTTGAGATTCTCCTTTGCAGTTGTTTATTTTTTTAAAAATAACAGTGGTGTTTGGGCCAAGCTTGCACGCTTCTTGGCTATTTCATCGTACTTGCGAGTTGCTACCCTCCCATTGGCAGAGGTGTTAGGTAACCATGCATAGATGAGAAGAAACCACGTAGTATTTAGTCTAACCTTGATCTCTATTGTTTGCACGTGCTTCATTGGCCACTAGGAGACGGTCTTGGGTGCTCATTTCTCGGTCGTTTGTTAGCAGTGTTGGCTTCCTTCCCTATTTTGTGGCTTCCAATGTTGCTTCTCTTTGTTGTCAGGGAACTGTTTTTAGGAAGTTCTGTTTGGGTTACAAATGGGAAACCAATGTTAGTTTATAATATGGGTATTTCACTTTGCAGTACAGACATTTACTGTAGGAGAGATACACATTAACTTTTTCCCTAAAAAAGGAGATACAAGTTGAATTTTGGGCTGAAGAAGCAAGTAGGTTACAACTTGTTGACAGTGTGTGCACCTTATTAATGGATAATGCAGGGGTCCTTCTACACTTGGTTTCATGTTGCATTCTTTACTTAGTAGTTGAAGCACATCTCATCTTTAGGAGAGGAGGCCAATGGTATGCAGTTTTTCAACTACAGCTATTTTCAGCACAGCAATCTAGTATTTAGGTGGAATGCTAATGTAATACTTGGTTTTTGTGTGCTTGAGTGGGCGACCTTTACCTTTTAGTTAGTTAGTGGCAGTGATTTAAAGGAAATCACTCTGTAATTGGAAGGTGAGTAAATTTGATAGTTGAAGTTGGTGACATGAGAAGGTTAATGTTAGGGTTGAACTATGCTTACTTTTGGTGTGCCGATTTCTCCGAGGTCTCTTAGTCGAGTACCTCCATGGAGATGCTGAGATTTCATTGTTCAATCACTGAAGACGATTGGATTTTTGTTCTGGCGTAAAGCTGTAGGAAAATTAAGATCAAGGAAGAAGCTTTTGGTATTTGAGATGAATGACCCAGGTGCTGGAGGTACTAGAATATCTCGGGTTTGCCATGGAGCAAGGAGTACATTTTTTTCTGGTCAGCAACTGCTCAAGAATGGACACTCTATTGTCCCACATGGATTGTTCGTTGATTCCGTTTTTCCCTTTCAATCCTGTCCTTATGGACTATAAATTATTCCACAAAGCTTATAGGTCCCATAGAGTTGCCCAGAAAGAAAAATTAAAAGGAAGAAGGAATCAGCATACTATGTGGTTCTATCATGTGACTGGTAGATTTACCCTTTTCATATTCCTTTATGTCATGGTATGTAGTTTTAGAACACAGCATGCTGCTTGAATTTGTGCAATTGTCTCCATGAGTCTGTTGTTTATCAGAAGCATTTATGGCTAATGTTATTTCCCTATTCTTTTTTTTCCTTGCAAATAGTGCTCACGTCATAGTTTGTTCTTTTCTTTTTTGCAGATGAGAAAGCTGGGCAGCTTGGTTCATTGATCTGCCCTATCCTTATCTTGCTGCCTTTATGCTATTGGAGGTTTTTTGTGGTACAAAGTTGGGCCATGACCTCTGGGCTGTGGGAACCGGGGACAGTATAGTTGGATGTTTTCTGACTTGGTCGTTCAGTTTGCTTGGCTCCTAATTTGGGGATCCTTGACTGGGCTGTTGGATAATGGTAAAAGGGATCTAGGGGAACTCATGATGATTTGTTCCTAGTCAATTTGAATCCGGATATTTCTGAATGATATTGAATGGGAACTTTGAAAGGAATCCAATTAACATCCACTTTGGGCACAAATTCAAGGGTGTTACGATGGGAAGAGCTTGACCGTGAATCAGCCCACACATGCGTGATCCGGGAAGTTGACTTCCGACATTCACCATTGGGGTACGGGGAGGGGGACATATTTCTGCCCATGCCTGTTTCAGGTTCCTTATCACCCATGTGCATATTTTTCAAGCTCCTTATCACCCAGGGGTTAGAGGATTACCCCTGGGTTTGATTCCGCTCAATCATCAACAAAGTCAACAACCCGTAAGTCGACAAAGTTCAAATGGACAGAAGTTGCCGTGCTGTTATATAGCAGGATGGGAACCCAGTTTTTACATTTTATGCTCTCAGAGGTTTTATCTATGAGCAGCAGCATAAAGCTACACACATGCAAAAGTGGGATTCACAAGAAAAAAAGACCCAAAAAGCAGCTTGATCGATTTGACGATAGTCAGTACACTCTTTTTAGTCCTCAAGAGATAGGACAGGATGGCAAAATCACAGAATACGAAGGCCAATATGGTTGGCCTTTTACAGTACGCATCTGGACTACATTGGGCTAGTGCTTGAAACACAAAAAAAGGACCTACGTGGGACCTGTGTTTTACTGTT
Source organism: Nicotiana paniculata (assembly GCA_005239505.1). Lineage (NCBI taxonomy): Eukaryota > Viridiplantae > Streptophyta > Magnoliopsida > Solanales > Solanaceae > Nicotiana > Nicotiana paniculata. Next base: position 57,004 of record ML338035.1, on the reverse strand, counting down.
ATTGTTTGTCATCTATTTTCTGGTACTTTGATGCTGTTATTATTTCCATGCTTTCTGTTATTGGTACTGATATACTGTCTTTTTCGTCTTCGTGAGCCGAGGGTCTATCAGAAATAGCTTCTCTACCTCTTGGGGTAGGGGTAAGGTATGCGCACACGCTACCTTCCCCAGATCCCACATGACTATTTACACGTATTTTTGTTGTCTTCTACGTGGTTGTTTGTTGCCTTATCAATCATTATTTTGTCGGTTTTTTTCCCTTAGTTGGGAGATAGATCGAGTTTGGCACTCTAATATTAGAGGAAGCTTGTAGGAGCTTTTTGAAGTTCATCATAGAGGATCGTTCCCTCTGTCAAGTCATAACAGCACAAAATCAAAGCTAGACATAGAAGCACGATGGTTCATTGTATGGACAATCAATTATTTGAAAGTGACTTCGAATATTCTCAGTTATCTTTTCAATTGTAATTATAACCAGTAAAGTCAGTCTCTTTCGACCACTTCTTGGGGATCTATCGCTTAACACATTGCTCCTTTTCGTTGATATGTAAGTGCATCCCAAAAATAAAAAAAAATGAACAAATAGGCTCTAAAACAAAATTTCCACTATTCCAATGTATTTTGAGTTCTTTGCATATTTGCCACCAAATTATGCGCCTTTGTGATGGTTATGCAACATTCTTTTGATGCTCAACAAAAGGAAGAATACTCATCTTTTGGGTCAATAACAAATATTTACTGTGAAGTCTCAAGTTCACATCTGAATGTAAGCAAAAAATATAGGGTGATTTCTTCCTTTTGCTTAAGCCTTAATACGCGGTGTTACCCGGTACTTGTGTTGGTGGGGATAATATATGCTGATCAAATAATTGAGGTGCAAATTCAGGATTTGAAATTTATGGGTTCCTGTCGCAATTTCAAATTAATATACCATAATAACTGAGTTCACACTTAGATATTTATAGATATTTAGTAAATTTTTTAATAAAAATAAAAGGTCTATGCAAAAGTTACTGGGTCCCGGGAGTTCATACACTATACTCTAGATATGCCCCTGTGCATGTAAGGTGATGTTGATGGGAGGTAGTATATGCTGATAAAATAACTGAGGTACACATATGGTGATCCAAACATTAGTAAGATATATTAATAGGACAATTGAGGTGCACGTAAATTGATCCAGACAACCACTGTTATAGAGAAAAAAAGTAGTTGTATATAATCTTCTAGTCCAAATATTTGTTTCCAAACGTTCAGGACATTTCTATAGTATGGATTATAGATATACTTACAATACATAAATTAAGAATATATCATATATCCACGGGCCAATTTTACTAGTTACTAGATTAATAAGTGTAGTTAGTTAGGTGGTTGCCCTTGCTGGAATCGGGTTGGTCGAGAGGCCATACCCGAGACCGGTAAAAATTGCATGGGGCATCCTATTTGGTCGCCCCCATTTAACCTATATTCATTTTAAAAAAAAATTTGTACCCACTTTTTAAATAACTTCAGCCTCCTTTCTCCTACTCCTTATCCTCCTCCGTTTTCTTCGTCTTCTTCTTTCTTCTGTTACTGTTCGTGTTGCTATGGAACTTCAGTTCATGGGATGATTGTCATAAATATGTTTATCAGATTATTTAAAAATAAATTATAAATAATTACGTAAGTTAATAGATAATAATTTATGAATATTTCCACGTCACAATGATAATTCTGTTCTTTTCATGTTTATTGTTTTCGAAACCTTTTAATTTAGATACTATTGGCAATGTGATTTATGATAATTTATGATTTATTTATCTAGTATGTTAGAAAGCTTTTTCAAAAACTTCAACTTATATAGTGCTGAAATTTTTACAAATAAAGTAAATAACTTCAGCTCTAGAGCTGAATTTTGCTAGTTACAAAACAAAAACTTCGCCAGTTACAAAAACAAAAACTTCAGCTCTACAGTTACAAAATCAAAAACTTCGCCAGTTACAAAAATAAAAATTTCAGCTTTAGAGCTGAAGTTCGCCAGTTACAAAATAAAAACTTCAGCTCTTTCGCCAGTTATAAAAATAAAAACTTCAGCACACTTGCTACTTCATGCCCGTCTACTAGAATGCTGAAGTTTTGCGTGATTGCCTTTGCTACTTCAGCTTCGAATGCTGAAGTTATGCGAAAAAGCGAGTGCACTTGTAATTTTTTTTATAAAGCAGACATAAATTAAAACGTAAGACAAAAAGCGAGTATAAATGCAAATTGGACCTCGTTGGGTCAACAAACAACAAGGATAGCGAAATCCAGAATTGAACTACTTTACTGTCACTGTTCCTATAATCCAAAACATATAGCCATTGCTCCTTATACATCATCATCTTCTTGTCGATTTTCAGAGTTTTGAACTTTGGGTTTTTAGGCTTCAATTCCAGTTCTAATTCTGTATATACATGTTATTTTACGACGGAGTATGCAAGGCTACTCACTTAAACTTTGTCCCTTTTCCCCCTTTTCTCTTCCTTCTAATTCACTGCCCTTTAAATTGAACTCATGGAAAATAAGGGTTCACTCTTCCCATTCTCTAAATCCTTCTGATTATGCCCCCAACAAACGTTTACTTCTTTTCAAGGTAATTTTACTTTCTTAAATTAATTTATGTGAAAATTTCAACTAATATTAGATTTTGAACCCATCATTTTAGAAGTATACTGAGTTTTATGTTAAGAATTTTAAAGATTGAAGCAAATTTTGGATCTACCTCTGCACGGGCCACATTTAGAGTCTGTTTGCACAAAAGAAAACTTTCACTTTTTTTTCAAGAAATTTTTATTTTTTTCCGAAATCAGTGTTTGGCCATTAATTTTCAAATTTTCACTTTGACCATGAATTTTGGAATTGAAAATTTGAAAAACTTTAAAAAGCTTTTTGTCAAAATTTTGCTCAAATCCCCCTGCAAAACATCAAAAACAACCCAAAATTATATTCATTTCCAAATACAACTCTAGTTTTCAAATAGCGTTTTCCTTTAAAAAAATTTTCACCTTTATTCGGAATCTTACAATTCTTATGGCCAAACGCCCACTTAATGACCTATAAATTACCTAGACTATTGGAACAACGATGCTACACACTGAATTATATATAGATAAACTTTAGCTTACAATTTATTGACTGCATTTCTCAATGGCTCTCAATATTCTTAGAAAAGCTAAGACATGTAGGTAGAAAGGAAACACAATAATTTGATGGCACAAACACTTCTATTGTTAATTCGTTAAAAGAGATATGAAGTTATCAACTTTACTAAAGACTGGGCTTCAAATTTTAATTCATCCCAATTTAGACCAGGTCTCTAGGGTCTATCTGTTCCCTTGACTACCCTTTTTTCCTTATATGAACCATTGCTGGTTTTTACTTGCAATGTCAAGTAACAGTGCTCTTTTTCTGGACATCAGGTACGTGCAACTGCTGCTGAAACTGATCAACCAAAATGGTGGGAAAAGAATGCCTCAAATATGGTTGACATCCATTCAACTCAAGAATTTTTAGATGCTTTAAGTCAAGCTGGAGATAGATTAGTGATTGTTGAATTTTATGGCACATGGTGTGCCTCTTGTCGTGCATTGTTCCCCAAGGTGAGTATTTAAGCTTTCCCTGAGTAATGAACCATTGGTTTTTCTAGACCACAGAATGCATCGTTGTTACAAATATTTTTTGGAAGATGTAAACAAAAGTGATCACTTTCGTTTCTGCGTTCCTGTGGTTTGTGTTCTTTAGCAGATCGGTCTAAGAAAGGAATGAAAACTTCTGGTAACAAACTAATAATTGCTTCAAACTTGCATAATCAATCTCTTTAAGCATTTTTAATATATCTTTTTGCAAACAGAAATTTTAGCTAAATATTAATGTAAAAGTGGCTCTACTCTTTGTTGACATTCTCAAATTTTATAGTCTCTCGGAAGCCTTTTTAATCGGGGGAAGTTTCTTTTCTTTCATATTATGTGCACAAGTACATTATATTTCGGAGCCCTTTTGAATTTTTTGCAGCATATGGAATAAAAGAAGTAGGAGAATGCTTCCAAATTAGTGAGAGGGATGAAGAAAACAGATTAAAAGTACTATATAGATAGTTGAACAAACTTATAGATGATCAGGTTGAATCATAGGCATTGCATGTTCATAATCTTTTAGCACCGACTTGGTGCTTATTAATGAAATTTTTTACTGATTAAAAAACGTGTAATTTCAGATTTTTGGGGTCATCTGCTGCAGTAGTTGGTCATTTCAATTCTTCCTTTGCATAAATTTCTAAACATTTTTGTCAATTATAAGCAGCTATTTGCCATCAACCTCAGTTGTACAGTCATTTTGGTTGCATGCAGAGTTTCAGGCCTCGGAAGCTCTTGATTTCCCTATTCGAGATTGGAAATCTTTGTCCCATTTTCTATAAAATCTGTTCCTATTCATTTAATTGCAAGGAAAATTGCTGGACTTAGAGCTTCTTTATTTACTGAAGGTTGAAGAGAGGGGTGCATTCATTTTGGAACATTAGTTATTATTTGTCTGATACTCTGATTGTACATATAACCCCATTATTTGAGACTCATAGTTGTCGTTGCTAATGAATGTATGGTACGTTGTTGGAATTTTACTTTGGTCTTAGATCTTTCTTTTATGGCTATCAGGACTAGCTATGTCCTATTGTTCGATATTGGGCTAATTTCCTTTTATTTAATTTCAACTTACACAATCATTGTATATTCTTAACTTACACGTTAGTCTGGTTTGGCTTCATTAAGTTTATAATAATTTCTTTTGTTTCCTTTATGTCTTTTGGATCGTAAGTCTGAATTACCATGCTTATGTTGACTGTTATTATAGTTTTATATTTTCTTTTGCCTTTTTTAAATTTTGGGTCACCCATCTTTCCTTAAACAGTTTTACAGACCTGCTAGCAGATGCTAAAGAAGCTTTTGCCGTCCAAAATATCCTAATAGATAAATGGTTTGTTTATTTGTTTTTCAATGGCCAGGTCTGCATGATTGCTGAAAAACACCCAGAAATCTTTTTCCTTAAGGTGAACTTTGATGAGAACAAGCCCTTGTGCAAAAGCCTAAATGTTAAAGTCCTTCCATATTTCCATTTCTACAGAGGCGCTGATGGTCTGTTGGATTCCTTTTCCTGTTCTCTCGCAAAGGTAGGATCATGAAGTGCATATCAGTGTGTTTTTATTGTTATCTTATTATCATTTTGTGCTATCTTTTACTCTTCAACTCATGGAATGATGCTCAGCTTAGATGGTAACTTGGTGGAAATTAGAGAACCTTTTTATTTTTGAGGCATTGAAAAGAAATAGTTGATATATCTTTCTAAATAAAACCAGGAAATGAACTACTGATAACACCTATATATTCATGGGCCACCTAAGGGAGTTGTTATTTAAATCTTTTATGGACCCACAATTATGATATTTGTTCGATAACTGCTCTTGTCAAAAAGCAATCCCTTCCCTCATCTCTCTGTAAGCAACCCTTTCTGTATCTTTCCGTCTAAGTTTAGGCCCCTTGGCACCAAATCAATTAGGATTTGTATATTTTGGATTAAGATAATGGTTGTGCTTCCTCTTCGGTATTCCTTGGGAATAGCTTGTTTCTGGTTAATCTGCACAGAATGTACTGATTAGACACTGTCCAATTGTTTATCTCATTGCTGTAGTTGAAACTCCATTGTTGGATTCTTTGGTAAATGAAATTTCTTAACTGATAATGTGGTGTCCTCAACTTTTCTGCTTATTTCTAGGGAAGAAGATTTTCATAACAGTCTAAGCATGTCTTTTACTACTCATGGTTTGACCTTTCAATCAGTTCTCCTTTGAAAGAATTAAAACTGGAAATATAATGCAGCTCCAGAAACTAAAGGATGCAATTGCAAATTATAACCCAGCTAATGCAAAACGGAGTACACTGAAAGGCACCGGTGATTCTCAACTTCCATGAAGTTTCTGCATATGACAATGATGGACAGTCAAAATCGTCTTCGAAGTATAAATAAACAAATGTGTGTACTATATTTTGTTCAGACCCTTACTGCAGACTGCTATGGGCTGTGTCACACTCGCAGCTTTTCTTCTATAATATGCTAGAAAGCTGCATATCGTTCTTTGTACAAAGCACATTCTATTTTTTTCCATTGCTGTAATCTATCTCATGTGACGTTGTGGTGAAAAGTTCAAAACAAAATCACTATCAGATGTGTTTTGTATAAGAGTGTTTCAGGATTTTATTCAATTTGATGTCGATGGAAATGGCGCGAACATTAGAGCCTATTGCATTCACTATGTGCTTTTGACTACTCACGACTGTTAATGGTGGAAGGTATTTGGGTTTTGCAACTATATTTGGCACACCATTTATATAAGTGAAAAGCAAATGGGTGGAAATTTGCAGAAATTAGGTAAGTACTGAATCTGAGTATGATTTCAGAGAATTCATGAAGGTGGGAGCCTGAGGCTTAACTATTAGTGGCAGTAAAAATTCGACTCTTAAGATGGTATTTTGTTAGAACTGAATTGCACATATTGCTATTGTTTTTTTCTTTTTCCTTTCATATTATTATTATATTTGCTATTGTCAGTAGTCGCAAGTAACTGATTGTTTCTTCTCTTTGTAATTTTACAATCAAATGAACATATAATAAAGCCTTATCTACTACTATTCAGCATATACAGAATCACTGCTCAAAGGGCTCCAAGCTTCCAACTCATGTTATATTCCAACTATGTAGTAATTGTAGGTGCTAAAACTTTTGATCTCTTCCCTTTTATTAGTGCTTCTGTATCTGGAAAATGACCATTTCTCTCCATTAGATCCTCTACATGACCTTCTGCAGTCACATTCACAGGGTAGGTTACCAAATGAACACCCTTCATATCTTCTACTTCATCTTGATCATAAATCTTCCACATTTGGTCTCCGATAGAACGGATTTTATGCACGCATTCTAAGCTTTGAGGCTCTTGGAATGCTTGTTCTGCTTTTGCTGTATGCTCATACCACAATGACATACGATATGCATGAACCTCCCTTTGATGTATGTCACCTTCTTCACTTTTCGACTGATAGCATCCTATTGCAATCTCTGTGTCTCGTTGCCCATCCATGGATCTTTGGTTTATGTTAGCAGAACCAATTAATAAGTAGGTGTCATCCACTGAAATTTTAGATAAATAGTTGTAAACATCTAAGCTTTATTAGTCTAATAAACGATAATAACACGAGTAGATGAGAGTTAACTTCATGTATTGTTACTGAACTTTTAACTCACCATGTCACACAACTTTACCAAATGTAACAGTAAAGTTACCTTGATCTTGATGTATAGGACTTGTCGTTATACTTGGTAAATTTCAGTTATTTTAATGTGACAAAGTAACTTTGTGATTTTACTATTATAGCAAGTAAGTTTAATGACTTTAATATTATAGCGAGCAAGGTAAGTTATTTTAATTCTGTGACTTTACTGTTATATGGAATATAAACCAGATGTGAAAATTAACTCGAGCGGAGGAAGATTTTCGTACCTATCATGAGCTTAGAGTGGACATAAACCATGAATCTCCTTTTCTTTTGAGCTTTCCAGTACTGTGATTCAGGATGTGGAGAATAAGGAGGAACAAACTCTCCCTTGAACTCTTCTTCTCTGTTTGCAAGGCAGAAGAAATTCAAGTAATCTCTAGGATGCCCTGGTTCACCACTTTCTTTAATTGCTTCACCTATAAATTTATACATCATCTTCATTGTTTCTCTAGTCCAATGCAGTATGTCTTGAACTGAATCACTCTCTGGCAATCCTTCAGGCCACATTGGTATCACAATATACACAGCGAATCGCTCTTTAGCCTTGATTTTGTTGGCAACTTTTAGTGCAATCTCTATTGGAATTAAATTTCTGCAGCCACAATGTTGATCTTGCTCCCAAAGGTGACATCCGCCGATGAAATACTGATTTTCTATGTAGATAAATTTATCAGCCCGCCTTATTGCTTCAACATAAGCTTCATGTATGCTTCTTTCAATTGGCATGTTCATTGGCAATGGGCAAGCTGAGACATGATCAATTGAACGAAAGACTTGAACGTTCCAATCGCGATCAGTAGAAGCTATGTTTGGCTGATTGCTTAGTTCTGGAATGGATCTTATAGGAATGAGCAAAGAAGGGCCAATTTGCTTATTCCATCTTTGTTCAAAATTGTTAAGTATATCCATAGCTGCTTGTCCAGTGACACGAGCATGAGCATCGTGCCATGGTTCTCTCGGTCCTCCTTTGTGTAGACTTGCACCAGATAGACTCGTTTGATAGAAATCGTAGCAATGTGATTCTGTGTTGAGAGTTTTAAACAACGAGTGTTGTTCTGTATCATAGCGGCCATCACAAAGGTCTAAACCACCGATAAAGCTAGTGATTTCTCGACTTGTTGAAGATAGATGACTTCTTGAATCTACTGTTATTGCTTTCTGATGATGTGCAAAGAATGAGGGGAGTTTATGGTGTAATCTGGGAACTAATTTGCATACTACTTTTGTGTCTCTGAAATAGGATAAAGAATCTTCGTCGTGTGTTCTCATTACTCCTTTGTTCTTGATTATTGGTAAGGATGTTTCGTCGTCCCAAAGCATGATCCTCACAGCCACACCTTCTTCTGCTTTGCGCTTTAGCAATTCGCCTAGCTTTACTCCTTTTGCATGCATAATTTCTGTATTAGGATCACGGACCTGAAAAGAGAAGTCATCAATTTCCTAAGCGTATGCATAAAATTGTACAACACACACAAAAAAAAAGATAATTAAGTAAATAAAAGTGTATAAACTTTAAATGATACAATCACATAATTCAACACGGTATCAGAGCAAAATGAGGCCGTGGGTTCGGTCTCACTTCCATCATTATGAAAAATGATTTCCATGTGCTTCGTTCTTGAAAAAGAATCAGACACGTACACGGGGGTGTATCGAAGACATAATTAAATAAATAAAACATGTTATCTGTAACAGCTTAAGCATTAAGATCAGATGGTCACATAATTCAGCAACGTACGCAAAAAACTTTGCAACAAAAATAGAAATAATGGTAGGTTTTTTTCCACTTACCAGGGCCAAATTAGGATTGAAAGACCAGCCTGCAATATAAATCAAATGCTTTGCACCCTCAATGGCTCTGTATATATCCTCCCACAAGTTTTTGGGGCTCTTAGAATGTTGAAATGGTGGTTGAAATGTATGTTGGTGATGTGCATCTTGATAAAGAGTCACACTACAGTTTGATCTTTGAGGAAATGTTGAATTTTTGAAACCTGTGAATGTACCATTATCTAGTATTCTTACCCAACTTGGTTCATATTCTGCTGGCTTGAACCACAAAATGAATTGCAATTTCAGTTTCTTCTTTGGCTTCTTGTTTTCAGTTGAAAGTGGGAAGAATCCCTCAACTAAACTTGCTTCATTTAAGAGCTTATGAGAATGAACTGTGAATTTTCCTAAGATGGTGCACTTTGTCTTTAGAGTAATGGTAATAGTTGTATTTGGAGAATGAGCACAGAGGATTTGAAAGGTTTGGTTCCAAACACGATCACGTTCTTGTGTTGTTTTTGCTACTGTCTTGTTATCAATCTTGATTGTCACATATGCAGGTTTTCCATTTGCTGAAATACACTGCCAACAAAAGAGGATTTTTAGGCCTTAAAAACTGATTGTTATTGTAGCCCCAAGGGCTTTGATCTAACGGTAAGAGCATAGCGCGTGATGCAGGATTAGGCAGATCAAAGGTGGATGCAGCATACTGCTGACGGGTTTATCTGATCCTAGTATTTACGTTGCCGAGTATAAACTTAAGTGTAAAAATTCACAAAAATTATACAACAAATAGTCGATACGAATCCGTGACTTTAAAATCACAATAGGTTCAGTGCTAATAAGCTTAAAAGTTGAACGCATACGACTTAAATCTTGGATCCGCCTCTGAGACGCATATCATGAGTTCGACCATATAACAAATTAAATTTTGTATTTAAGCGGTTAAGGATAAAAGATATCTTGAGCTGAGGGACTATTGGAAACAAATTTTATACCTCCATAAGGAAGGGATAAGGTCTGCGTACGCACTACCTTCCCAAGACCCCGCTATGTAGGATTATACTGTTGTTGTAAGGATAAAGGATACAAGGACAAGCTCTTTATCCACTAGGTTTCGTAGTGTATATTAACTGGTTCTCGAGAATTTCTCGGTTATCAAAAAAGATTGTTATTGCAAGAAAAAAACTTGTACTTGCATTGAATCACTTACCTTAAAGGGAATAGATGACTTGTGAGACGTGGCACGGAAAATAGAGACTTCAAGTGTTCCATGAAAAAACTTGTATTTGCCCTCCATTTTTGCAGTTTTTCACAGGCTTAATGATACTTGGTTGATTATATTTTGAGAGAGAAAGATCAGAAAACACACAGAATTTTCTTTGGTTTGTCAAGGGTACACACATTAGTATGTATGTTGAAATATAAAGGTAGGTAAGTTTGTTATTTTAATCCAAAGATAGCTATGTATATGTTTTGTAAATGAAGATATGTGTGGAAACTTGGAATGCAAAATGAGCCGTTGGAAGTGGACAAAACTTCAAAACATGTACATTTTAATACTTAAATGAAACCTTCAATTTCACTTCTAGTTTCTACTTTAAGCTCAAGTTTTCCTTATCCTACATTTTGCCAGTTTCACTTAAGGCTACGTACGGTAGATCTTTATGATCCGACCCTTTCGCCAGACATTACGTATTACAAGAGCTTAGTGCACGAGCGACCCTTTTTCTTTGGTAATAGGTGGTGTTGATACTTGAACTCAAAAACTCTGGTTGCTCCATACTATAATAAGTTGGTGACCATCTCATTTATAAGCATAAAATATTAAAGAGGGTACAATTAATTATAATCTTCAATAAACCTGGATAATGTAATCAGAGAAATGGTAAGTATCAGTGGTGGAGGTAGAGTATCGGGACCGGTTCGGCCAAACTTAGTAATTCGAATTCTGTGCTTGTCTTACAAAATTCATTGAATATGTATAAATGATTAATTTAGAACTCAATAACTTTTTATGATTAGAATCCCGAACGCATAAGCTTGAAATCCTGGTTTCGCCTCTGATAAGTATTATGGTTGAAGTACACCACCTTGTCTCAACAAATTGGCATATATTTGGTAGAAGACGAATTCTTTCTTTCTTTTCGTTAATTATTTTTTAAAACTCATTGAATAAGATACTAATATTTTGCGTGTTTAATGTTTGGCACGTTGGATTAATGCACTCCATATTGTCTATTTTGCTTAATATTTTTTTGAACAAACAACATATTCTTAGTTTAAGGGTATCTATCATTCTGTTTTACTTTTACAGGATGTAAACGAATTATTAAAATTCCTCCATTTCTAGAGAAAGATGAAAATGAAGTTAGGTAGTGCTAAATGTCATAATAATTAAGTAATTAAATGAAGGCTGATCCCTTAACACCAACGGATCTTTCCCCAACTTTCTTTATTCTATTGTTGGAAACTTGGACGCAACCAAAGGACCTAACTCCTGAATCTAGTCAAACACATTTTTTTACAGAAAAAACTGTAGTGCTAATACTTAAAATCTACAACTGCCAATGATTTAGTTTTCCGTCCACCTATATGGATCCGAGATTTAAATTTTGTGGGTTCAGCTTTTAAGGTTTTTATCGTTGAACTCGTTATGTTTTTAAAGTTATGGGTTCATATCTATTAATTTTGTAATTTTAATAGATTATTATGCATAGATTTTTATTTCGCGTCGAAAGTCTTTGGTTCAATTGAACCCGTTGCTAACACACCACATCCGCCGTAAAAATAGCACGGGCTAACCAGTTTTCGGACTGGTCAATTAAAAATAGCCAACATTTGCCGAGTCATTAAAAAATAGTCACTATTTTGCTGCAACAGAGACCCGTCCAGCATAATATACTGGAGTTCGGTGCAACTGTCTATGAACTTCCAGCATATTATGCTGCGACTCCAACACGCGGAAGTTCCAGCATAATATACTAGAGATTGGAGCACCTGTGTATGAACTCCCAGCATATTATACTAGATGTCCAGTATATTATGCTGAAAGTCCAGTATACTTATGTTGGACTCCAGTATTTTATATAGGAATTCCAGTATATTATTCTGGAGTATTTTTCGGATTTTGAACAGTATTTTTGTTCAAATTTATCTTTACATGAAAAGTGACTAAATTTGGATTACTTTTAAAATTGTGACTATTTTTGAATGATCACTTGTAAATCTGACTATTTTTGAATTTCTCCCGCATCGGCCACTGCCCAGGCAGGCTGCGGTTTGGTGGTTCTTAGACAAAGTAATGTCAGATTATAATTCAACGATTGTCATACTTGGATTGATTATTAAATGCATTTCTTTTGTTTACGAACTTTTTGTTCATGTACAGAGAAAAGCATGTGTTTGGTTTTAAGTATATGTTTACAATTTTACCCTTATTTTAAAGTAACTAAGAAGGAAAAGAAGGCAATCATAGATTGTTTAAAACCATTTTGGTATTAATTCTATCGAAGAATTTATCTAAGCGAGAGAAAATAATGTTGAATTTTATAGCAACATTATCTTTCTAATTGTCATAACTAAACTACCCTTACGCAACATGGAAAAACAACACCTCTTTAACCTTTTCTACAAGGGAACTCAGACTCCCTTTATAATGATGTGTATATATATATATATATACATACTAACTCTAGTTTACGTGTGTTGCACGTGTTTCTTCGTCTATTAATAAAAAGTGTATTCAATTTAGAATAAGAATAAATTATGTGTGATAACAATTGACATCAATATAAATATAATATTTATTTGAATTTGCAACAATTAAGAATTTAGGTATGTTATTTATATATTTCTTATGAAGATAAGCATGATATATTATGTTTTTGTATCTGAGTAATATCTTTTATAGATTATCTTGGTGTAAGGAAAATTTCTCTATTTTTTTATTAAGATACTAAAATTATATACAATTAAAGTTTTAGTTCATGACAATTTAGAAAATCAATTGTAATATCCAACATATAAAATATTAACGGTAGTTATCATTATATCTAACATGGAGTATATTTATGTTGATATATTTATCTCATAATTGTTTAAATATTTACCACTAATAAATTTATTCTAATAGAATTTAAATAATTAATTATATTTAAGCAAAAAAATAAAAAGAATAGACAAACCTAACGTGTACTGAGAAGTTTGTCATAGATTGATATAATTCTTTTATTAATTGAAAAAGTCGTAAAATTTCGGAAATGTTAAGGACTTGTTACCTAATTCAAATAAGGTTTGAATTAGTAACAAAAATTTGACTTGATTTTAAAGTCCTAAGTATTAGGGAAGTAATTTAAATTATAATTTTATCCAATGTAAAACTAAATTTTAAAGGGTAAAAAAGGCGAACAACATTTCGCTAGGGGCCTTCATGCTTTTAATATAGCTAGTTTATAGAGTATGTGCGTTGCGCGTGTGCCTCGTCTTAATGAATAATTTTTTTAAAAATTATATTAAAAAATATTTTAAATTATAAAAAATATAAGTTCCTAAAATTAATGAGTCTCTATCTTAGCTAACTCAATATATGGAAGAAAATATGTCTTATAGATGTCATCAATCATCATGCATTATATTTAATTTTACAAGTTATCATGTTTCCTCTTTAGTTTTAGCAGAAACAAATATGGTTTGAAGAGTTTAGAATTTCACTAAATATATTTTCAGAAAACTATTCTCAAGTTCATTCGAGAAGACACAAACAATGTTAACTATACTTTTATTATAATATTTTTAAAAATGTGTCAAAAACAAAAGTTGAAAAAATCTTTGATCTTTTAGAGATTTGGGAATGAAGAGACTGACCCTATAACTCATGAAAAATTGATAAATGACAATGTAAAGTATAAAAGTTAATTAATTGTGACTTACTATTTCACAATGAAATAGATAAATAATGAAACTTATTTAAAATACATTTTATTTTCTACTATTTTATCTTTATTTCTTCTAAGTTAGTACTTTTTCCAAATCTGAATCTTAATATTGTACTAAGAATTTTGTCAACTTGAAAAATAATTTTATTTATATGATGAATTTGAAAAATAATAGAATCCGTTTCTTTTTCTAGTATGATATTTTAAAGATTTAATTATTTGTTCTTAATATTAAAGAAAATAATTTATTTTTTGTGACTCAAATTTTTAAGGTTAACTGTAATAATTATTTTATCAACTAAAAGTTCTTTTTTGAAGGCTAAGAAAAATGATAAATGTGTCTTAGGGTTCTTGTGTTATAGATAAGACAACAAACATGTAAAAGTGGATGCGCTATTTCGTATTAGTTGTTTTAGATAGTTAAAATTGCATTGTTAATTTGATTCCTTTGATTATGTTCATTAATCTAATTATTAAGACAAAAATGAGTGTCTTTATTTTAGGACTCTTATATTACATATATTGCTATAATTTTTTATATATGCTTCCTTATTTAATCATATAAGTATTACGTATCATTTAGTGACATCCCTCAATTTGATTTATATATTTAAGGTAAGTTGTAGAACGTTTTTTTTTTTGTTTATTCGAACTAAAATGGTAAAATTTAAATTGATTAAAGTTTTAAGATTATGACTTGTTACATAGTTCAAACAAAGAAGAGTGTAATGATGGTGATTGTCTTAAAAATTAGAAAAATAATTAAATGATTATTTTGTCTAGTGTAAATATTCGTGCCTTTTTAATATTGTATAAATATAGATATAGATTGATTCAAGTGTGAATTTTAACCAAATTAACTCTTGATAATATACTATAACCGAAAATGACGAATGTTGTTCTCATTTAGTTAGCTCAATAAAAAATAAAATAATATCCCTAAAAGTCCTCAGACATCTTATTGTAATGTCACGACTAGATTTACCCTTCGAAAGGCATCGTGACGGCACGACTAGGTGAGCCTAATTGCGGAAAAAGATATAAAATGGAAGCAATAAAAATAAAGATGGAATCAAGTAAATCTACAAATGGAACACCGCCACTTGGCGCTTTACAAAATACAACTTCCCAAAAATCAAGAATATCACATTAGTCACAAGCTCTATCTCAAAGTGCTCTATATAATGCAAGGAATTGCATGAAATAAATCTATCTAAGTCTGGAGTGGAAGATGACTCGAAGGTCTCTGCGGACGCGACAAAATTTACCTTTCGGTCTCTTGGAAGCTGCTGCTCGGACCCTAGCCACGAAACGAAGTGCTGTTACCTGGATCTGCACATGGAAAACATGCACAGGAAAGGGCATGAGTATACCACAAATTGGTACCCAGTAAGTGCCAAGCCTAACCCCAGTCGAGTAGTGACGAGATCATGTTAAAGCTCTACTGGATTTTTATAGTAAAAACAGTTTAAAATTTGAACAAAGAGATACAATAAGCTAGGGAAAATCAGTAGAAACAATGAGCTAAAAGAAAATAATAACAGGGAGCCCTCGGCTCAGCACAACATATCTCACAGTAACAAGTATGCAACGCAGTACAGGGGTAAAGCTCCCGAAATCTCGTCCGTAGTCCAAATTTAAATATGCAATGCAGTACATGGGAAAGCTCCCGGAATCTCGTCCGTAGTCCCAATTTAAATATGCCATGCAATACAGGGGGAAAGCTCCCGAAATCGCGTCCGTAATCCTAATTTAAATATGCAATGCAGTACAGGGGGAAAGCTCCTGAAATCCCGTCCGTAGTCCCAATTTAAATATGCAAAATATGGATAAAACTACCTAAACATGGCGCACATAGTAACAACTAGGAGAAGTTCAAGTAAAACAGGTAGACATGCTACTTCCTAATCTAAACTACATAGTCAATACATGAGACAATGGAATAGGAATGAAATGATTTAAGTCATAGAGGAAAAAATGGAGTTTTAGAAACAATGGCCCGTGTACGTACTCGTCACCTCACGTACACAACGCCCAAACAACATAAAACAGTATTAAAATAGCCTAAGGGGAGGTCCCCAACACAGAGTTAGGCTAGCCACTTACCTCGACTGCGCTCCTCAACTAAAAACCACGCTCTTGCCACGATTATCCGACTCCAAATGGCCCAAATCTATTCAATTCGATTGCATAATGTAAATATCACTTTAAGGACTCAAAATACCTAATAAGTTCGAGGCTAATACGCGAAATTAGGAAAATTACCCAAAAAGTCCCCCGATCCCAAGTCTAGAATCGAGTGAAAGTTACAAATTTAGAATACCCATTCACTCACGAACTCACTCGAACAAGAATCATCGAAAACCGACGTCAAAATCTTATTAAATTCTCAGATTTTTAATTGGGGAAACTTCTTCCTATTTTCATGATTTTTCACCCAATTCATTGATTGCATGGAAGAATTTGCTATAGATAAATGATATACAAGTGAAATAAGGTTAGGAATTGTTACCTATGAATCTTTTCCTCAAAATCCACTCCAAATCGCCTACTCCCGAGCTCCAAATCATTTTTAGAAGATATGAATTTCAAGCCCTCGAATTTGATATAAACTACCCAGCGATCCCGCACCTGTGGAAAATCCATCGCAGGTGCGAAAACTCACTAAAAGGACTGGGGCCGCACCTGCGGCTCTACACCTGTGGAACCTAGACCGCACCTGCGAGAACTGGTTGACCTTGACCAAGCCTGCACCTGCGAACCCATCTTCCGCACCTGAGGTTTCCCGTCCGCAGGTGCGAGACACCAGAACCAGCAATGGTTTAGTTGTTTCCAAGTTCCAAAAATCACCCGTCGAGCATCCGAAACATCCCCGAGGCCCCCGGGACCTCAACCAAACTTACCAACCAGTCCTAATACCTTATCTAAACTTAGTCAAGCCTCCAAAACGCATCATATAACACCAAAATCACGAATTTTACATGGATTCAAGCCTAAGAACTTATGAAATTTTCAAAATCTACAACTGATGCCGAAACACATCAAAACTAGTCCGAATGACCTCAAAGTTTACACACAGGTCACAAATGACACAACGGACCTACAACCACTCTCGGAATTCCATTTCGATCCCGATATCAAAACTCCACCTATTGGCCGAAATCGCTGAAATTCTAACTTTCGCCAATTCAAGCCTAAATCTACTACAGACCTCGAAAGCACATTCCAGACATGCTCCTAACTCTGAAGTCACCCAACAGAGCTAAAGGAGTCGACGAAATCCCATTCCAGACCCGTCTCTCCACAGTTCCAACTACGGTCCGATTTTTAAAGCTTAAACTCACATATAAGGACTATGTGTCCATAAACTCTCCGAATCACCACTCAACGTTCCGACAAGTCCCAAAAGCAGAAATAGACATGGGAAAAATAGTTATTAGGGGATCGGGGCGCTAACTCTCTAAACGACCTACCGGATCGTTACATTCTCCCCCTCTTAAGAAAATAGTTCGTCCTCAAACGAGTATAGAGACATACCTGAAGCTGTGAAAAGATGAGGGTACTGACTGCGCATAACCTGCTCGGTCTCCCAAGTCGCCTCCTCGACCGGCTGACCCCTCTACTGAACCTTTACTGACGCAATATCCTTTGACCTGAGCTTTATGGCTTGTCTATCCAATATAGCTATTGGCTCCTCAACATATGATAAATCCTTGTCCAACTGGACTGAACTGTGATCCAAAACATGAGTCGGGTCACCGTGATACTTCCGGAGCATGGAGACGTGGAATACTGGATGAACTCCTGTTAGGTTGGGAGGCAGGGATAGCTCATAAACAACCTCCCCAACTCGTCGCAACACCTCAAAAGGTCCAATAAATCTCGGACTTAGGCGATACCCGAAGCAAAACCCGATCACCAGCCATAAATTCCAAATCACGAACCTTCCGGTCCACATAACTATTCTGCCTGGACTGAGTTGCGCGAAGTCTCTCCTGAATCACCTTCACCTTGTCCAGGGCGTCCTGGACCAAATTTGTACCCAACAATCGGGCCTAGCCCGGATCAAACCATCCCACGAGGGACCGACACTGTCTACCATACAAAGCCTCATACGGCGCCATCTGAATGCTGGACTGGTAGCTATTATTATAAGCAAACTCTGCAAGTGGAAAGTATCCGTCCCATGACCCTCCAAAATCCATCACACAGGCACAGAGCATATCCTCAAGAATCTGAATCGTGCGTTCGGACTGCCCGTCCGTCTGAGGGTGAAAGGTTGTACTCAACTCTACCCTGGTGCCTAGCTCCTGCTGAACAACTCTTCAAAACCGTGAAGTGAACTGTGTACCTCTGTCTGAAATGATAGATATTGGAATACCGTGGAGACGAACAATCGCCCTGATATAAATCTCCGCCGACCTATCGGAGGAGTATGTAGTCAGCACCGGAATGAAATGGGCTGCCTTGGTCAGCCGATCCACAATTACCCAAATAGCATCGGAATTTTTCAAAGTCCGAGGAAGTCCAACCACAAAGTCCATGGTGATTCTCTCCCACTTCCACTCTGGAAGCTCAATCTGCTGAAGTAACCCTACCGGTCTCTGATGCTCATATTTGACTTGCTGACAGTTGAGACACTTGGCCACAAACTCCACTATATCCTTTTTCATCCTTCTCCACCAATAGTGATGTCTCAGATCTTGGTACATCTTCTCGGTACCCGGATGAATGGAATACCGCGAGCTATGGGCCTCATCAAGAATCAACTCCCGAAGCCCATCCACATTGGGCACACAGATCCGACCCTGCATCCCCATCACACCGTCATCTCCTATAGTCACATCCCTGGCGTCACCTTGCTGAACCCTGCCCTGAAGAACCAGATTGTGGGGATCATCATACTAGCGCTCTCGAATGCGGTCATAAAGCGAAGACCGAGCCACCATACAAGCTAAAACCCGGCAAGGCTCTGAAAGATTCAACCTCACGAACTGACTGGCTAAGGACTGAATATCTAAGACTAAGGGCCTCTCAACTGCCGGAAGATATGCCAAACTCCCCAAAACTCTGCCCGGCGACTCAAGGCGTCGGCCACCACATTGGCCTTCCCCCGGTGGTATAATATAGTGATGTCATAGTCCTTTAGTAACTCCAACCATCTCCGCTGGCGCAAATTGAGGTCCTTCTGCTTGAATATGTGCTGCAAACTCCGGTGATCAGTGAAAATCTCACAGGGAACACCGTATAAATAATGACGCCATATCTTCAGAGCATAAACAATCACTGCCAACTCGAGATCATGAACATAATAGTTATTCTCATGCACCTTCAACTGTCTGGACACATAGGCAATCACCCTACCGTCCTGCATCAACACCTCTGAGGTCAATCCTCGAAGCATCACAATAGACGATATAGGACCCTGAACCCGAAGGCAATACCAACACTGGAGCTGAAGTCAGGGCTGTCTTGAGCTCCTGAAAGCTCTCCTAACACTCCTCAGTCCACCTGAATGGAGCACCCTTTTGAGTCAAACTGGTCATCGGTGCTGCAATGGATGAAAATCCCTCCACAAATCGGCGATAGTACCCAGCCAAACCAAGGAAACTGCGGATCTCCGTAGCTGATGACGGTCTAGGCCAACTCTGCACCGCCTCCACATTATTTGGATCTAATTTGATCTATCCCAAGACACTATGTGGCCCAAGAATGCCACCGAATCAAGCCAGAACTCACATTTAGAGAATTTTGCGTACAATCTCTTCTCTCTCAAAGTCTGAAGTACAGTTCTCAAATGCTGCTCATGATCTTCCTGTTATCGGGAATACAACAGAATGTCGTCAATAAACACAATGACGAAGGACTCAAGATAAGGTCGGAACACACTATGCATCAAATGCATAAAAGCTGCTGGGGCATTGGTCAGCCCAAATGACATAACAAGAAACTCATAGTGGCCATATCTGGTCCTGAAGGGACTCTTCGGGATATCCGGCTCCCAATCTTCAACTGATGATAGCCAGAATGCAAGTCAATCTTGGAGAATACCCTGGATCCCTGTAGCTGGTCGAATGAATCATCAATGCGAGGCAAATGATACATGTTCTTCATGGTGACCTTGTCCAACTGCCGATAATCAATGCACATACGCATAGAACCATCCTTTTTCTTCACAAATAATACTGGAGCACCCCAAGGTGATACACTGGGTCTGATGAAACCCTTATCAAGAAACTTCTGTAACTGCTCCTTCAACTCAGGAGGAGCCATACGGTAAGGAGGGATAGAAATGGGCTGAGTTCCCGGCAACAAATCAATGCCGAAATCAATATCTCCGTCGGGCGGCATACCCGAAAGATCAGATGGAATACATCAGGAAAGTCCCTCACTACTGGGCCTGACTCAACTTCAGGGGCATCAATGTTGATATCTCTCACATAGGCCAAGTACGCATCACACCCCTTCTCAACCATCCGTTGAGCCTTAAGAAATGAAATGACCCTGCAGGGAGTATACTCTAAGGTACCTCTCCACTCTAATCTCGGCAAGCCTGTCATAGCCAGTGTCACGGTCTTAGCTTGACAATCAAGAATAGTATAATGGGGCGACAACCAGTCCATGCCCAAGATAACATCGAAATCTACCATGCTGAGTAATAATAAATCAGCCCTGGTCTCACAACCACTAAGAGAAATCAAACACGACCGGTATACGCGGTCCACAACTAGAGAGTCTCCCACGTGAGTAGATACATAAACAGGGGAACTCAAAGATTCCCGAGATATCCCCAAATATGGAGCAAAATAAGAGGACACATATGAATACGTAGAGCCTGGATCAAATAACACTGATGCATCCCTATGGCAGACAAGGACAATACTTGTGATGACTGAGTCTGAAGCGACAACCTCGGAACGGGATGGAAGGGCATAGTACCTGGCCTGGCCTCCCCCTCTAGGGCGACACCTACCTCCCCGACCCCCACCTCGAGCTGACTGAGAAGGTGGAGTGGCAAATGGGGATGGAAGAATAGCCGGAGGACCCAGCGGAGCACGTGGAGGCTGATAAGACTGTGGAGGTGCACCCCTCATGGCCCTTGGGAAATCTCTAATCACGTGACGAGTGTCACCACACTCAAAGAAACCCCTCGGAGGACGCTGCAGCTGAGACTGAATAGGAGTTGGCCTGCTGGGCTGGCGGGAAATAGCACCTCGAATTGGAGGCACACTGGATACTGGCGGTGCATAATAGAACTCCTGAGGTCTAGGAGGAGCTGGAATACCGCTGGATGCTGGAAGGGCTGAATGAACAGGGCGACCCACAAAGCCCCTACCGTGGTGTGCTGCTGGTGCACGAGCTCCTGCAAAAATGGCCAGTCTCTTGAGACCTCTTGGCCTCTCTCTACTCTCTATCCCGTGCGAACATGCCCTCTACTCTCCTGGCAATACTCACTGCCTGCTGGTTAGTGATATCCATCTCTATCTCTCTGGCCATACTGGTCCGAATACTAAGGTGGAGTCCCTCACTGAAACAACGAACCCGCTCTCTGACTGTGGCAACCAAGGCTGGTGCATGACTAGCTAACTCGCTGAAATGGACATTATTCTTCGACACAGTCATAGTACCCTGGTGCAACTGCTCGACGCGCGCCAAGTATCCCTGAGGCTCTGAGGGACATACTCTCGCAGAAACATCTTTGAAAACTGAGTCCAAGTGAGTGAGGCTGCCTCGTCCGGACTACTCAACTCATAGGCCCGCCACCAGTGATATTCCACTCCCCTCTGTTGGAAAGCGGTTAAAGAAACCTTGGTCTCCACAATGCCCATAGTGCGGAGGATACGAAGACACTCCTCAAGAAATCCCAGAGCGTCATCTGAAGCTAGTCCGCTGAAAGTAGATGGGTGGTACTTCTTGTACCTCTCAAGTATGATCTGCTCGGCCTCAGAAGCAGCTGCCTTAGCATCATGCTGAACTGGATCCGCTGGGGGCATAGGAATATACTCCGGTACCTGATCAACCTGGCCCCTCTGCTCAGGAGTGCCGGCTGCGGGAGTTTATGCCCCTCCCCCGGCCTGAGATGTAGCGGGAGCTATCGGGAGTAGTCCAGCCTGAGCTAGAGACTGAACATGCTCATGAACTGAGCTAAAGTCTCCTGTAAGGCTGGAGCAGCAATAGGGACCTCCTGTGCCGGCTCTCCAGCTGGGGCTGCCATAGGCTCCTCTGTCGCTGCTCTCGCCGGTGCTCGGGCTGCACCGCATGGTTTTCCTCTACCCCGACCCCGATCTTTGGTGGCTCTGGCAGGGGACTCGGGTGCATGGTCGTCAGTCCTCCCAGTACGAGTCCTCACCATCTGTGGGAAAGAATAGAATAGAATTTTAGAATTTTTTGATGTCAATATCTCACACGACAAGGAAATCAAATAAATATGATTCTTCTTAACGGTTACATAGTATCCCGAAGATAGATACAGAAGTCTCTGCACCGATCCACGAGACTCTAATAAACCGGCTTGTGACTTGTGACTCTTCTGAACCTAGACGCTCTGATACCAACTTGTCACGACCCTATTTACCCTCCGAAAGGCATCATGACGGAACCTAGTCTCTACGACTAGGTAAGACTAATTGCGGAAAAAGATATAAAATGGAAGCAATAAAAATAAAGATGGAATCAAGTAAATCTACAAATGAAACTCCGCCACTTGGCGCGCACAAAATACAACTTCCCAAAAACCCGGAATATCACTTTAGTCACAAGCTCTATCTCAAAGTGCTCTATACAACGTAAGGTATTACATGAAATAAATCTATCTAAGTCTGGAGTGGAAGGTGACTCGAAGGTCTCTGTGGACGCGGCAGAATTTTCCTTTCGGTCTCCTGGAAGCTGCTGCTCGGACCCCTAGCCACGAAACGAAGTGCTGGTACCTGAATCTGCAGATGGAAAACATGCGCAGGAAAGGACATGAGCACACCACAAATTGGTACCCAGTAAGTGCCAAGCCTAACCCCAGTCGAGTAGTGACGAGGTCAGGTTAAGGCTCTACTGGATTTTTATAGTAAAAACAGTTTAAAATTTGAACAGAGAGATATAATAAGCTAAGGCAAATTAGTAGAAACAATGAGCTAAAAGAAAATAATAACAGGGAGCCCTCGACTCAACACAACATATCTCACAGTAACAAGTATGTAATGCAGTACATGGGGAAAGCTCCCGGAATCTCGTATGTAGTCCCAATTTATATATACAATGCAGTACAAGGGGAAAGCTCCCGGAATCTCGTCCGTAGTCCCAATTTAAATATGCCATGCTGTCCAGGGGGAAAGCTCACGGAATCGCGTCCGTAGTCCCAATTTAAATATGCAATGCCGTACAGGGAGAAATCTCCCGGAATCTCGTCCGTAGTCCCAATTTAAATATGCAATGCAGTACAAATACCTGATACAATTTTTATTTAAAATAGTTCAGGAAAATCACAGGCAAAATATGGATAAAACTACCTAAACATGGTGCACATAATAAAAACTAGGGGAAGTTCAAGTAAAACAGGTAGACATGCTACTTCCTAATCTAAACGACATAATCAATACATGAAACAGTGAAATAGGAATGAAATGATTTAAGTCATGGAGGAAAAAATAGAGTTTTAGCAACAATGGCCTGTGTACGTACTCGTCACCTCACATACACGACGCCCAAATAACATAAAACAATATTAAAATAGCCTAAGGGGAGGTCCCCAACACAGAGTTAGGCTAGCCACTTACCTCGACTGCGCTACTCAACTAAAAACCACGCTCTTTCCACGATTATCCGACTCTGAATGGCCCAAATCTATTCAATTCGATTGCATAATGTAAATATCACTTTAAGGAATCAAAATAGCTAATAATTTCGAGGCTAATACGCGAAATTAGGAAAATTGCCCAAAAGTCCCCCGGGCCCACGTCTCGAAATCGAGTGAAAGTTACAAATTTAGAATACCCATTCACTCACGAACTCATTCGAACAAGAATCATCGAAAACCGACGTCAAAATCTTATTAAATTCTCGAATTTTTAATTAGGGAAACTTCTTCCCATTTTCATGATTTTTCACTCAATTCATTGATTGCATGGAAGACTTTGCTATATATAAATGATATACAAGTGAAATAAGGTTAGGAATTGTTACCTATGAATCTTTTCCTCAAAACCCACTCCAAATTGCCTATTCCCGAGCTCCAAATCGTTTTTAGAAGATATGAATTTCAAGCCCTCGAATTTAATATAAACTGCCCAGCAATCCCGTACCTGTGGAAAATCCATCGCAGGTGCGAAAACTCACTAAAAGGACTGGGGCCGCACCTGCGGTCACTGGGCCGCACCTACGGAACCTAGACCGCACCTGCGAGAACTGGTTGACCTTGACCAATCCCACACCTGCGAGCCCCTCTTCCGCACCTGCGTGTCCGCATCTGAGGTTTCCCGTCCGCAGGTGCGAGACACTAGAACCAGCAATGGTTCAGCTGTTTCCAAGTTCCAAAAATCACCCGTCGAGCATCCGAAACATCCCTGAGGTCCCGAGACCTCAACCAAACTTACCAACCAGTCCTAATACCTTATCCAAACTTAGTCGAGCCTCCAAAACGCATCACATAACACCATAATCACCAATTTTACGTGGATTCAAGCCTAAGAACTTATGAAATTTTCAAAATCTACAACCGATGCCGAAATACATCAAAACTAGTCCGAATGACCTCAAATTTTACACACAGGTCAAAAATGACACAACGGACCTATAGTCACTCTCGGAATTTCATTCCGAGACCGATATCAAAACTCCACCTATCGGCCGAAATCGCCGAAATTCTAACTTTCGCCAATTCAAGCCTAAATCTACTACAGACCTCAAAAGCACATTCCGGACACGCTTGTAATTTTGAAAAAACCCAACGGAGCTAACGGAGTCGACGTAATCTCATTCCGGATCCTTCTTCCCACAATTCCAACTACAGTCCGATTTCTAAAGCTTAAACTTACATATAAGGACTATGTGTCCAAAAACTCTCCGAATTTCACCACTTAACATTCTGACAAGTCCCAAAAGCAAAAATAGACATGGGGAAAGCAGTTATTAGGGGATCAGAGCGCTAACTCTCAAAACGACCTATCGGATCGTTACATGTAATTTCTAAAAACTTCTATTGGAATATCTTATGAAAATAATTATAATTTTATGACTTATAACTAAAATAAGAAAACATCATAAAAATAATTTAATCAGTAAAGGTTTTCCCGACAAAATAAATTAAAGTTGAATTTCTCGTTCTTTTTTAGAAAGAAGAGGTTGAACACTATAACTAATTAATAATTTACCAATAAATAGCTTAATATATGAAATACATAGCGACTTGTATTTATTAAAATTAATGTATAATAATAAATGGCAACTCATTTACGATATTTTGTCTTTTGTTGTTTAATCCTTATTGCTTCAAATTTGCATATTTATCGATTTGACTCTCAATACTATGCTTAAACTAATTTTGTTCTATTTTTTTTATTTCTTTCGCCGCTAATGCTCTCGCTATTGAAATAAATTAATGTCCTAAGACTCTTATCAACTTAAAATAATTTCACTTATATGTCGAATTTTAAAAAAAAAAAATTAAATTCTTTTACTAATAGGTTAATTTAAAGAATTAATTATTTTTTATTAATCTTGAAGGAAATAGTTTAGTTTTTTTTTATTCAAATTTTTCATATTAGCTCATCTATAGTATTAAATATCTAATTTTAATTATAAATTTTATTCAATAAAATTTATATTTTTAAAGCGTAAAGCAATAATTTGATACTTCACGTTTAAACTTTTATGTTTCTAATATCATTAGTGTCATTGACTCTTGTCTACGACTTCTCTTCCTCTCTCACTCTTTATCTCTTTATTTTGTATTCTTAAATATTTTGTTAGTAATTTATTACAATTATTATCATTGTAATTCTTAAAAATTATGATAACTTTCATTTTTTTATATTTTATTACTATTAAAAGAAAAATTAGGAAGAAAGAGTGAGATCGCATTCAAATTTAACGTGGCAAGCTCAAGTTATTTTATATCTACAAGTTCTTTCATTTCTTAGGTGCCTTATCATATTCATAGTTGCTAATCCAAATTCGTAACTAATATAATTATCTAATATTATGTAATAAATTTTATATTTTAAAGTATTGGTAAACTATCCTATTCTAACTTGGATGGTCTATGTAGGATCGGAACTTTAGATATAAAATCCTTAGATGAGTTAAATTCTTAAATATTAGGAATTTTCATAAGGTTCAAATAAGAACAGATTTAACAATTAAAGTTTTAATTGATTTCAAAGTTCTAAATATTAGAAAAGTAATTCACTTATAATTTTAAAAAATATTAAATTATAATTTTATCCAATGCAAAACTTACTTTTAAGGGTAAAAAAGGTGCACAACATTTCAATAGGGTTCTCGTGCTTTTAATATAGTATATATATATATATATATATATATATATATATATATAGTTTACCCAAAAGAAAAAAGGAAACTTAAAAGACTTTAGAATCTAAAATATAAGAAGATGGGGATATGTTTGTTCCTTGATCTTGATTCCAGTTTCTCTTAAAATAAAAAAGAAACTTGTTCTCCATTTCAAAAAATAAAGTTCTAGGAGGAAAATTGTCCTCTTTTAAAAACTGGAATTTCGAAGACAATTTATAAACATTGGGTAAGTGATAAGTGAGTTCTTGACTAAGATATCTGTTTACCTAAAATTGGATAACAATTAAATTTATACGTGGTTTAAAGGATATGTGATTGTTTACCCTAAAATTTGGATAATAATTAAACTTATATTGTGGTTTTAAGGATATGTGATTTCGTCCAATACAAATTGATAAACGAGAAAATAAATGATTGAATTAGACTGTAAAATAAATCAAACCAGTGCACAAGCAAAGCCTCGACCTTGAATTGAAGTAACCTCGAGGTGATATTGTAAGAACACTAAAGGATGAGCAACTCAGATGAACAGTAAGTAAAGTGAATAGCAAGAAAGAGACGATTGTATATATTTTTCTCAGTGAGATGTGATGATTACAAATGAATGGAATTCCTCTTTATATAGTAGAGTAGTCTTAATTAAGGTATACTTCTAATTACAGTAGGAAATCGTATCAACATAACCGCTATAGATTTGATTCGTTATGAGATTCACGCCATGATCCTCGACCAATCGCGGATATCTCGCCCTTTCCGTTATAAAGCTATGCCGATATTACTCAGAGTCTATCTCTTTCTGGCCTCGATTGATATTGACCTTGATCTGGAAAGAGGCTTCGATTTAGGACTCGACATCCTAGCTCTTCGACGTAACATTCCTATCTCGACCAAATAATGAAATCGGGTAGCCCCGATTTCTACCGTATACAGATAGTCCCCTTGTTCTTAGAGTAAAATGATAAGAAACGAGTTGAGCCTCAATTTTCATAAGACCTCGATAATGATATCATCCTCGTGATGTAAGCGATGGAGGTGACCGAAACATCCCGTCGGTACAGTTCCCAAACCATTAATGCGCGTCAGTGGGCGGTTGGCCACTAGCGCCGTTGAACCGTCACCGTAATTCTATAAACATAGACTCTTTTATTGAATCAAAACTTTTACTTTCATCTTCATCAATTCTCCTAAGTTTTTAACTCTCTCCATCTATTCCCTATCATCACTCCTTGAGCCAACTTCGTTAGTTTCAGACCACCAGAACTCAACACTTTCCTTCTTTCTTCTACTCATATCAATGGCGAAAACTTCCAAAACCATTCCATAAAAGGAAAAGGCTTCTTCATCTTCTTCACGGTCGGCCAGTGATAAAACACCGGTGGAACCGCTCCCTAGTGAGTATGTTCCTGGCCCGTATGTCCTAAAATCTGACTTCAAAGTCGAAAGCCCTCCATCAGTCCCTGGCTGATGCAAGCACGTGTCGAGATATATCTGCTTGATAACAGCGGGATATCTCGAGCACGTTAAAAGGGATTGCAACTGGGGTGACGAAGTTGTTGTACAAATCCCTTCTCCTGAAGAAAGTATCACCACCCACGTGGAGGGGTTTCTAAGTGTTTACACTTACCCTTACATGTTGGCTCCCCTCGATCCAGTTATCATAGATTTCTGTAAGAGGTACAAAGTTACCCTCGGCCAAGTTCACCCCTCTTTCTGACGCATCATGATCATGCTCCGATTCTTTTCCAGCAAGGTCGAGGGGATGCCGTTCACTCTCAACCACCTCATCAGGTTATACCGCCCTCGGATCTTTCGAGGGTTGATCAAACTGCAACGCCGAGCGACCAAGGTGTTGTTCCCGAGTATCGACGAGGACAAGGACCATGGGTGGATAAGTAGGTTTGTTCGGGTAAGTACATGTGACCTCATCCCAAAGAAAGAAATGTCATTCCCAGAAAAGTGGAACCCTGAGCGTAAGTAACACTTTACTCATTAGTTTCCATGTTCCTATTTTTTGATTTACTTAACATCTTCATTTGTCATGCAGTAGCTACCTGGTTGCCTCGAGTGGTTCCTGACCTCGAGGACTGGGTTCGGAAGTTGGCCTCGACTTCCTCTTATGTCTAGCGTTGTTGGCGTGACTTGGCAAAGGGCAAAGGGCAAATGGGAGGCAAAGAATCACGGTGAGTTTTTCTTTCTTATTTACGATGTTCTAATCATATTTCTTTTCCTCACTAAGTTTCTTTTTGTGCAGGCCTGAACAAAGACGCAGTTTTGAGGCCTCTAAGCGGCGAGGAAGAGACTAAGTCCTCGATTCCGAAACCGGGGAAATATAATAAGAGGAAGGGGGTCGCATCATCCGAGGACCCCAAACCCAAAAGTGCTCCACCTCGAAGGATCAGGAGGAAAGTCATTCCTCTCACCATAGATTCGGTCCAAAGGCTGAGAGAAGAAGACGAAGAATAAGAGGGTGATGAATCGGCGTTGGTGATTCGACCAAGGAAGATCGCCGAGGCAGCCAAGCCTTAAAAACCGGAGGCGGTTGTCGATATCCAGCCTCGCGATGAGGAGGCTTCGAAGAAAGATTTGGGCAAAGTCCCCGAATCGCTTGAGGTAGATATTATCCCTCGACCAACAACCATACCAGAGGGGGATGGTTATGAAACCCCCATAGTTGAACAGAGCGCCCCGAGCAACTCGCTTGGGGCAGTGACAACAGGTCACTCACCTTCTCTAATGAGACAATAAAATATTCCCGAGCCATGAGGACTCCCGAGATAGGCGTAGTCCCTAGTGAAGAGGATCCTTTTCGGGATTGTTTTACCAGGGTCGATGATGCCTCTGACCTCAATGATGTGACTACCCTCTTTGAAGAGGCCCAACGCCTTCTATCTCGAGTAAGTGCTAATTTCCGTTGTTGTAATTCTCGTTTTCTTTTCCTTCAATCTAACTTATATTTTCCTTCTCATATAGGTTTTTTCCAAGTCTCGAGCCGACCTAAACCAATGTGAGGCTGAGATTTAGAAGATTTTGAAGGAGAGAAATGCTCTCAAGCTCCTTTTTGGGAAGAAGGACGAAGAGCTCAGGGACCTCCGAGCTGACTTGGCCAAGGCCCGTAAGGAGGAGACGGAACATGTAATTGTTCTTTTGAAAAAATACGGGCTCAATCCAAGGGTGGAGGCTAATGTTTCGATGTCTCAGTTGCATTAGAAAATTGAAAAGATTGAGTTGTTCTGGGGGAAGGTCGATCAAGTTAAAGTTGACTACCATCGGTGGAAGGAAGGCATGGACCGACTTGCTGCGGAGAAAGAGGCTGCCTTGGCTCAACTGTCATCGGTCGAAGCTCAACTTCGGAATGCTAGGGAGAAGATTTTGGCTAAAGCTAAGAGGATCGAAGAGCTCGAGGCCGAACTTGTTAAGGAACAAGCTGAGGTCGAAAAGGCGAAGGCCTGGTCTAATAAGTCAATAGCCATATACTTGGATGACACCGAGGCTGCTCAAGCTCAGCTGAGGGAGGCCACCGATCGAGTGCAATGGACTGCTAAGCTGGCTAAGTGCCAATCTCTAAGGGAGACCCTCGAGGAGATTCATGCTCGAGGTTTCGACCTTTCTGAGGACATAGCTCAAGCAAAGATGCTCGAAGCCGATGCTAGGCTATTGGCGTCCTCTGATGACGAAGACGAATGCAGCAAGAGCGGGTCCAATAAAGGTGAGGGGCCCGAGGAGGACGCTACACCAAGGAAGAAGTCGACCCCGAGCATATCGACTTGTACTTTTTTATTTTCTTTTGTGTAGGACCTTCGTTGGTCTTTTGTACATACTTTTGTTTAAGTAAAAATATAAATATATTCCCCCTCTGAATTCCGTCTTAAATTTTGTCTTCAAATTGCTTTGTGCCTTGTCAAATTTTAGCACACTTTATGCGTTGAATAATATGTTTGAGACTTCGGTTTTGGGCAACTTGACCGAAGTCAAAATAATACTGCTTTTATAGTCGAGTTCGAATAAAACTCGAACTCGAAGCAATAGAACCCTTAGGTTGGTATTGAGTGAGAATGGATTCTCGAACCGTAATCGAGTGAGTAAAATCGAGCTCGAAGTAGTGGAACCCTTAGGTTCGAATTGAGTGAGAACGTTATCTCGAGCTCTTAAATGTAATGTCCCTTAGGCTCTTTGGATCTGGCCGATATGACCTTAAGATAATGGCTTTTTCCTCTTTTTCGGCTTAAAGACTTAATAAAAATTTTGTTATGCCTTAGCATGAATTTTTTTTACCCATTGGGTTTTTTGAGGGATTAATATTGATCGAAACCCCTTTGCTTTTTGTGCCTTAGCACAAGTTTATATTTGAATACCTCTTAAGGTTTTTCGAAGGCTAACATTATCGAAGCACTTTGATTATTTTGCCGAGGGTAGCCTTTTTAACCGGTTTTCAAAGAGTTAGAAGGCCTATTTTTATTGCGAGATTCAGACGTCTCTAAGCCGCGTTAATTTGGCCGTAGCCTTTGGATATGCCTCTTGGGCTTATTTCCCAATAATATTTCAAACTTGTTCGAAGTATTAGTCCTCGAGAATGATGGCCTTGTCCTATAAATCGATGGGTTGCCTCTTTGAGGTCTTATGGTTTCGATTTAGATAATTTGAACATGTTGATTTTCGAGGGCAGTCCCCGAGTATGGGGTTGATCGTTCGAGGTGTAGTTTTGCTTTGGACCTTGAGCCATTTTTCATAGAAAATCATAAGTACAGAGCTTGTAAACTAGAAAATTTCTGTTGAGGCACAAGATATCTGATAAGGAAAAGTACTTCTTTGAATATTTCATACATGTGTACATGTTTTTCCATTGGGGATCGACTAATCTATACGGAAACGTTTCATTCGACCGTTTGTCCCATTACAATGTTCTCCTATCGAGGCCCTTTTGACATGAAGTATTTTCCTTGAAAATATAACATCCGAGGGTGACGCCCCCAGTATTCGAGGTTGATTGTAAGGAGACCTCAGATACTTTAAGTCAGCACAAACAATGGTTGCCTCGTTAAAAATCTTACCGGAAAAACCCATTTTGGATAAAAACCGATCGAAGGAAAACAGAGTGCAACACGTGCTTTAGGGTCCTAATATCTTTATGCTTGATGATAACTTCGATACCTTTTCTCGAACACCTGAAAACAAGTTAGTGTAAAATGAGAAGGTCATACCTTAACAATAATATCGCTTGAGGAGTGAGACGTTCCAATTATTTGGTAGCTGCTCGCCGTTTATCGTTCCTAGCTTGTAAGATCCCTTTTAGACGATATTGAGGACTTGGTAAGTTCCTTCCTAATTTGGGTCGAGTTTTCCTTCATTAGGGTCTTGAGTGTTGATGGTGACTTTCCTTAGGACCAAGTCCCTGATTATGAAGTGGCGAAGGTTGGTCCTTTGATTATAATACCTTTTGATGCGTTTTTTTTGTGCTGCCATTCGGACGAGGGCAATTTCTTTTTTTTCATCTAACAGTTCGAGGCTAGTATTTATAGCCTCGTGATTTGATTCTTCCGTTGTATATCAAAATCTACCGCTGGGTTCCCCGACTTCAACTAGAATCAATGCTTCAGAGCTATATATTAAGGAGAATGGGGTTGCCCCTGTACTGGACTTCGATGTTGTTTGATATGCCCAAAGGACTTCAGGTAGGACTTCTCTCCATTTTCCCTTGGCGTCGTTCAACCTTTTCTTCAGTTCTAAATGATGGTTTTATTTGTTGATTCGGCCTATCCGTTTCCTCTTGGATGGTTTGGTGTCGATAAGATCTTTTTTATTTTGTGCTCTTCGAGAAACTTTGTTACCTTGTTGCCAATGAATTGCTTTCCGTTGTTGCATACAATTTTGGCAGGTATCCCGCTTACCGCGATTTCCGAGACTGCCAAGTATAGGTAGAGCTTTTCATATGCCTTTGGGGTATGAAGCAATGGTGGTCTCGAGAGATATCATTTTAATTCTTCTAACACCTATTGGAATTCCGGAGTCCAGGCGGAGTCGTTCTTCTTTTTGAGTAGTGAGAAGAACCTATGGCTCTAATCCAACAATCTCGAGATAAACTGACCTAAGGTAGATATCCGCCCTGTCAGCCTTTGCACGACTTTAACGCTGTCCACGACAGAGATCTATTCGATAGCCTTGATTTTTTCGGGGTTGATCTCGATCCCCCGATTTGACACCATGAAACTGAGAAACTTACCCGAAACCGACCCCGAAAGCACTTTTCTCAGGGTTGAGCTTCATGTTGTATTTCCTCAATATCTCGAATGTTTCCATCAAATGTGTCAAATGGTCCTCTGCGCGCAGGAGTTCTATGTTTCGACCTCTCCGGTATTGGCTCGGTACGGCGGGTGGCTTCCGGTTCGACCTCACTCGGAGTTCTATGTTGATTTTGCAGCTGCGCAATAGCAACTTGCTGAGCCTGCAACATCTCGAATATTACCTGGAGATTGAATCCTCCATCTCCTCCAGCATGTGAACCTTGTCCACAGATCAGCCTTATCTGCGTACACTCCCTTCGGGGTCTGCGCCCAGGTTCGCATTCAAAGCAATGTGTGAACTGATGTTGACTGGGTTGGCAATCGGTGCTCCACCGAGATCAGCTTGTGGCACCTTGACCCCTGGAGAAATTACATTGTCGTTCTCCCCGTGAAATCCGAGGCATTGTCACCACGTGCGGGTGCGTTTTGTGAGTTTGACAGGTTTTAACTTGAAAGCAAAGGTACTTGACAAGAACAAGCGTAAAATAGCGTGTGTTATCGGAATCAGTTTTGAATAATCACTATTATCCTTAGCCCCATGGTAGGCACCAAACTGTTTACCCTAAAATTCGGATAACAATTAAACTTATATTGTGGTTTTAAGGATATGTGCTTTCGTCCAATACCTATTGATAAATGAGAAAATAAACTATTGAATTAGACTGTAAATTTAAATCAAATCAGTGCACAAGCAAAACCTCGACCTTGAATTGAAGTAACCTCGAGGTGATATTGTAAGAACAATAAAGGATGAGCAACTCAGATGAAAAATAAGTAAAGTGAATAGCAAGAAAGAAATAATTGTATATATTTTTCTCAGTGAGATGTGGTGATTATAAATGAATGGAATTCCTCTTTATATAGTAGATGATTCCTAATTAAGGTATACTTCTAATTACAATAGAAAATCATATCAACACCTGATTAACCGTTATAGATTTGACCCGTTCCGAGATTCACACCACGATCCTCGACCAATCGCGGGTATCTCGAATTTTTTAAGTTATGCCGATATTACTCAGAGTCTGTCTCTTTCTGGCCTTGATTGATATTAGCCTCGATCTGGAAAGAGGCTTCGATTTCAAACTCGACGTCCTAGCTCTTCGACGTAACATTCCTATCTCGACCAAATAGTGAAATTGGGTAGCCCCGATTTCTAACGTATACAGTGATATAACTTAGTACAAATTAAGAGAATAGATTAATATTGAAATTGGCGATAAAACAAATAAATGAACAAAGTGACAAGATAATAAAATCTAGAAGATGACAGTTGATAATAGGCTAAATTCACATAGTTTAGCGTATATTTATACTCCAACATAATGATGCTTCACTGTCTTAGGAAT
This sequence comes from Nicotiana paniculata, assembly GCA_005239505.1. Lineage (NCBI taxonomy): Eukaryota > Viridiplantae > Streptophyta > Magnoliopsida > Solanales > Solanaceae > Nicotiana > Nicotiana paniculata. The sequence goes on along the minus strand of ML338035.1, from coordinate 22,808 downwards.
GTTAAATGATGTTAAAATGGCTATACTTGTGGATTTTATGTTTCGCAGGAGAAAAGTGTGCTTATGAGGACCTAGGATGGTGTTTTGAGCCAAATTGAAGGAGAAAGGCCCCTTGGAGTTTCTAGCGTGTGAAAAGAAGGAAGAAAATCGCTAAGGCAGACTACTAGTCCACTAGCGCGGTCGCGCTAGTCCAGGTGTTTGAGGCAGAATGAAGTCCCATTAGCACGTCCTTAGCATGCCCAGTAGCGTGACCGCGCTAGCCCAGCGATCAGAGGCAGTACACTTAGCCATTAGCGCGGCCAGTAGCGCGTTCACTAGCGGCCGCGCTAGTCCAGTTTGCACACATTATTTTCAGGGGTAAAATTGGAAGCTTGGGATAATTCCACTTAACCTATATAAGGTACAACTCGCCCAAAAGAGAGGATTATCAAGGTTTAAAGTCTTGTTCAAGGAAAGCAAAGGAAAGAGGCAAGGAGGACAATTGGGCATCAAATCTCATATTTCTTCCTTGTGTTTTTACCATTATTGATGTATTCTTATATTGTTGTTTTTAGCAAAATTATGAGTAGCTAACTTATTTAGTCTAAGGTTTTGGTGGAACCTGTTGAAGATGAATATCTTTATATTTAATATAGTTTTCTTGGTTTTAATCTCTATTTTTTCAACTCAGTTCTTGTTGTAGTTGATTGAAGGAACCTCAATTAGATGTGCCTATTTAGTGTGTAGCTACTAGGGAGAGAGTTTCATTTAGGTAGTTGTTGAACAACACCACTCCCAAAGTATAGAAGGGATCCATAACCGAGGGTTTAAAGGTTGGATTAGGGATAACGATACATTGGGTGCAATCTAAAGTGAGTTATAGTAAAAGATAGCTAGCGTAACTCGGGAGAGTGCGTCTAGTAAATTGTCGTAATTAATCGGGAGAGATTTACGATAACAAGAGTGCTCATGACTGATAGATATAATTAGGCCAAACTATATGAAATATACAAGAAGGGATTCCATAAACAGGGGAAACCATAACCTTAGATCTTTCTCGCATTTGTTTACAACCCAGCAATAGTTATATTATAGTTTAATTAATTTCATTCAGTTTTAGTTAGTAGAAACACCAACAATTGATATTCATAATCTTTGGGAAGTTGATTAAGAAGAATCGAGTGAGTCTAACAACGATAATTGATAGGTTAATTTCCTGTGGGATTCGACTCTGGGCAAAATACTCAGATTATATTTGCAACGTCCGCTTAGTCTTTTTATAAGACATAGTTGGGCGTGATCAAATTTTGGCGCCGTTGCCGGGGAACTTAACGGTGTTATCAATTACAGTTGGAAGAAATACAAAATTCTTAAGTGTAGTCAATTTTCTTCAATTTTCATCTATACATTGAAATTTTAACGTTTGCTAACTTGGTTGTACAAGTAGGCCTAGAAACTCATCGAGAACTGGTGAAGTATTTGAAGATTTATCAGACCCCAAGAAAGTTTTCAAGGCCTTGAACCGGGACAACTGGAAAAGCAAACAGCAACCATCAATTGAACAACTTGAACCCGACATGGCAGATCTAAACAACAAGAATAACAATGGGGAAGACGTGGTTCACCCAGCTGTGCAGGTTGTGGCGCCTCTTGTGCCAGAGGCTCCTTTATATGACTGGGCACAACCCACGACGGAGAATTTGGCCACTACGATAGTAGTCCCTCAAATACAGGCTGAGTTCTTTCAGATTACAAACAATATGTTACACTTGCTGCAGAACAAGGGAAAATTTTCGGGGTCATACATTGAGGATCCCCAACAACATTTGAATAATTTCCTGTCGATTTGCAAAACTCATAGGCAGCCAAACGTCACTTAGGAAGCAATAAAATTGTTGTTGTTTCCATTCTCAGTGATAGGAGCAGCCCAGACTTGGCTAAACTCGCTCCTCATTAATTCCATTACCACATGTGAGGAGTTAGTTAAGCAGTTCGTGAACAAATTCCATCCACCCAACAAGACAGCTCAACAAATTGATGAAATCTTGAGCTTCAGACAGAAGCCAATAGAAATTGCAGGAAACATGGGAACGATTTAAAGGAATGTTGGTTATCTGTCCGCACCATGGTATTCCAGAGCAAATGTTGGGGAAGCATTTCTATATGGGTCTGGAGGATAGTGTAAAGGAAAATGTAGATGCTTCAGCTGGTGGAGCATTCTTGAGCAAAACATGGAGAGAACGCCAGATCTTGCTTGATAAAATGGCGTAAAATTCGGGGTGGACAACTAGGAATGCACCCATTAATCCAGTAGTTCACTCAATGGACTTAGATCCATCCAACACTCTTGCTAAAAATATGGCCACCTTGATGACAGAGATGAGCATACTGACCAAAAAGGTGGAGGAGTCAAGGAAAAAGCAGCAGGTACATATTGTGGATACAACCAATGGGGGCTTATGCACATCTTGCATTATTCAGCCACTTGGTAATCAGTGGAATGCTGAATGTGATCATCATCACTACCCTGAAAATATGAATTATGTGTTGAATCATGGGGGCCAGCGACAGGGTGGACAGAATTGGGGCCAGCAAAATCAACCATACATGCCAGTTCAACAGCAGCACAACAGTGGAAACATGGGATCCATGCGACCTCATGGTAATGTGGCGCCTTACCAAAGGCCACAGGGTACAATAATCATAATCAGCAACAGGCTTATCACCCCCCTCAGAAACAACATGGTGGGAGACAGGAAGATGGGTTTTCCAGACTTGAGTCAATGATGCAACATATTATTGGGTCAACTGCAAAAATAAGTGAGAGAGTAGATGCACATGAGTCAGCTATAAAAAATATTGAAGTGCAAATGGGCCAGATCTCGATGTCTTTGAATAATCATCCTCTTGGGACATTGCCTGCAGACACTCAGGTAAATCCTAAAGATCAGGGTCCAAAGCAGCTGATGGCGGTAAGTCTACGAAATGGCAGGGACTTAGACTTGGAGCAGGAAAGAGCTCGAGAAAGCAGACAGGCTGAGACACTGGTACCAGTGCCCATTGAAATTGATGATTCAACAAAACTGACTGAGGTGACAGTGCAGCCTGCCCAGGGAGAACCCAGCACGCAAGTTGAGTCTGAGAAAGAAGCTGAGACAACCCAGGAACCGGGTATAGAGGTAGTGTCTGACAAAGAAAAATCCCAAATCACTGGGAAGAAGAGACCTCCAGCACCATTCCCACAGACGCTGGCCAAGTACCAGAAAGATGAGCAGTATAAAAAGTTCTTGGATATTTGAAACAGATACATGTAAATATTCCTTTGATTGATGCTCTGAAGGAGATGCCTGGTTATGCCAAAATGATGAAGACTTGATGTCCCGAAAATTTGACTTCCAAGACTTGGCCACAGTGACTCTTACTCAGACTTGCAGTGCCGTTGTGACCCGACCAATTGCGGAAAAGTTGTCTGATCTAGGGAGTTTCACCATTCCCTGCACCATTGGTAACTTTGCCTTTGCCAAGACACTTTGTGATTTAGGGGCCAACATTAATCTTATGCCCCTGGCCATCTAAATAGGTTGGGGATTGTTAGAGCTAGACCGACCTCTATGTTGTTGCAGCTAGCAGACAGGACGGTAAAAAGACCGTCAGGCATTCTTGATGACGTATTGATGCAGGTAGGGAAGTTTGTGTTCCCTGCAGATTTTGTGATACTGGACTGCAGAGTGGATGAGGAGATTCCCATAATTTTGGGAAGGCCATTCTTGGCCACAGGTCGACCCCTCATTGACTGTGAAACTGGGGAGCTCAAGATGAGGTTGAACAACGAGGAAGTCACATTCAATGTGCAGAAATCCATGAGGCGACCAAGTGAATTCGCCAATTGTTCTCTTATTGATGTCGTGGATGTGATACTGGAGGAAGATGATGAGTCATTGACTATTGAGGACCCCCTTGCTGCATGTTTGATGAATTTGGATGAGGTAAATAGGGAGGAATTGGTAGAATGGGTGTTGGCTCTTGAGGGCAAAGGCGTGTCGCCGAGGTCACTGGAATTCGAGCCTCTACACTTAGAAAAGAGAGAGACTCCGCTAGCCAAGCCGTCGGTTGAAGAACCACCAAAGCTGGAATTGAAGCCATTGCCAGCCCATCTCAGGTACACGTTTCTAGGACCCAACTCTAATTTACCTGTTATTATCTCATCCAGTTTGTTAGATGTGCAGGCAAAATAACTCTTACAGGTACTCACTGAGTGTAAGACTGCCATTGGGTGGACCATGGCCGACATAAAGGGGATCAGCCCGGCATACTGTATGCACAAAATTCTGCTGGAAGAGGGGCACAAACCTTCCAGGGAACACCAAAGGCGGCTGAACCCAAACATGAAGAAAGTTGTGAAGAAGGAAATTATAAAGTGGTTAGATGCGAGAATCATTTTCCCCATCTCTAACAGCAACTGGGTTAGCCCGGTGCAATGTGTTCCTAAGAAGGATGGCATGACAGTTGTAAAAAATGACAACAATGAGATGATATCTACAAGAACCGTCACGGGCTGGAGAATTTGCATGGACTACAGAAAGTTGAATCTAGCCACCCGGAAAGATCACTTCCCACTTTCCTTCATCGATCAAATTCTCGACAGACTAGCAGGGAGGTCTCACTTTTGTATTCTGGATGGTGCTCCGGGTACAACCAAATTTCTATTGCCCCAGAAGACAGAGAAAAGACCTCATTCACATGTGCCTACGGGATTTTTGCCTTCAGAAGGATGCCATTTGGCTTATGCAATGAATTCGCCACATTTCAAAGGTGCATGATGGCCATCACTGATATGGTCGAGGATATAATGGAGGTGTTCATGGATGATTTCTGAGTGGTGGGAAATTCATTCGATGAGTGCCTAGAAAATCTGACCCGAGTGTTGAAGCGGTGTATTGAGACGAACCTGTGCTTAATTGGGAGAAGTGCCATTTCATGGTACAAGAGGGGATAGTCTTGGGGAACTTGGTGTCAAGCAAAGGAATTGAGGTGGATTGTGCTAAAGTTGATGTTATAGAAAAGCTCCAACCTCCCACATTGGTTAAAGCAATAAGGAGCTTCCTTTGGCATGTCGGGTTTTACTGGCGTTTCATCAGAGACTTCTCCAAAATCGCCAACCCCCTTGTGTAAGTTTCTCGAAAAAGATAACCCTTTTGTGTTTTCTAATGATTGCAGGTAGATTTTGAGGAGCTGAAAAAGAGGTTAGTCACGACACCAATCATTGCCCCCAACTGGGAGCAACCATTCGAGCTCATGTGTGATTCCAGTGACTACGTAGTGGGAGCAATGTTGGGACAACGGAAGGAAAAGATAATGCACCCAACTTACTACGTGAGTAGTACATTGAGTGGAGCTCAGATGAACTACACTGTGACCGAAAAAGAGATGCTGGCAGTGGTGTTTGCTTTCAACAAGTTCAGATCATAACTGATATGCTCTGAGGTGATTATTTATACTGACCATGCTGCCCTTAGGTATTTGATTGAGAAAAAGGAATCCAAGACGCGCCTGATTCGTTGGGTGCTGCTACTGTAAGAATTCGATCTAGAGATACGTGACCGTAAGGGCACGGAGAATAAAGTCGCGGATCATCTGTCGCGACTTGAAGGAGCTGAAAATGCAGTGGAAGTAGAGGATATTCTGGAAATCTTTCGAGACGAGCAGGTACTCGCCACAAGCATGGAGGAAGTGCCATGGTATGCAGACATTGCAAATTACCTGGCAAGTGGTATAGAGCCCTATGAACTCTTATCTGTTCAAAAGAAAAGGTTTTAGCGTGACTGCCGCAATTATTATTGGGATGAACCTTACCTGTTTAGAATTTGCATTGACAATATGATCCGAAGGTGCGTCCCCGAGATATAGCAATTTTCTATTTTGCAGGCATGTCACGCATCAGCGTATGAAGGGCATTTTGGAGGAGTCAGAATAGCGGCTAAAGTTCTAGAGGCCGGATTCTACTGGCCAACCGTGTTCAAAGATGCACACCAATGGGTGAAGGGTTGTGATGAATATCAAAGGACAGGGAACATATCCCGTCGTCATGAGATGCCCATGAACCCGATTCAAGAGGTTGAGGCATTTGATATATGGGGGATTGACTTAATGGATCCCTTTGTCAACTCCTATGGAAATAAGTACATACTTGTTGTTGTAGACTATGTGTCCAAATGGGTGGAAGCTGCAACACTCCCCACCAATGATGCACGAGTGGTGGTGGGGTTCTTGAAAAAGAATATATTCACCCGCTTTGGGATCCCAAGGGCCATCATCAGTTATGGAGGCACCTATTTTTGCAATCGTGCCTTCGAGAAGTTGTTAGCAAAGTGCGATGTGCGCCACAAGGTGGCAACCCATATCACCCTCAGAAAAGTGGACAGGTTGAGGTGTCAAATCGATAAATAAAGAGTGTGCTGACTAAAACTGTGAACGCCACAAGAACTGATTGGGCGAAAAATCTAGATGACGCACTCTGGGCCTACATAACTGCATTCAAAACGCCAATTGGTATGTCACCGTACAAGTTGGTGTTCGGGAAGGCCTGTCACCTGCCGGTAGAATTGGAACATCGATCTTGGTGGGCAGTGAAACAGTTAAATATGGATCTTGATGATGCGGGCACAATTCGAGTCACTGAACTACATGAGCTAGATGAATTCAGGTATCTTTCCTTTGAAAGCACGAGGTTGTACAAGGAAAGAATGAAGAGGTTACACGATAAGAACATTGTGGATCGAAACTTCAAACTCGGAGATATGGTGCTGCTCTATAACTCAAGATTGAGACTATTTCCGGGTAAACTCAAGTCTCGATGGTCTGGACCATTTCGTGTGGTCAAAGTGTTTCCCTCAGGTGCTGTAGAGATTGCTTCTGAAAAAGATTCCCCCACCTTCATAGTTAATGGGCATATATTGAAACCGTATGTGGGTATGGACGAGAACAAGGAAGTGTCTATGATGCATCTTACTGAACCTCATAGGTCGAGCGAGCCTTAAATGCGCTCATTTTGCGTCGTGCCACGATGTTAAATCAAGCGCTTCATGGGAGGCAACCCATTGATTTGTTGTAATTGACGTGCCATGATATTAACAAAGGCGTTGGTTGGGATGCAACCCAATGTGTAATGTTCATAGTGTAGGGGATGAGTAGTTGAACTGTTATAAGTAATAACATATGCAGGTGTGCGTGCGCGAGGGTAGACTCAAGCCACTCCAAGGAAAAAGTCAGAAAAAAGTGAAGTATTTTGAGACCTGGGTAGCGCGACCGCGCTAGTGGTCGCGCTAATGGCCTAGTGCACTGTCTCATCCCAAAGCCACTAGAACGGGCGCGCTAGTGGCCGCGCATATGGCATACTTTTCTGTCTCGTCTCGTCTCGACGCCACTAGCGTGGGCGCGCTAGTGGCCGCGCATATGGCCAACTTTTCTGTCTCCACTAGCGCGGTCGCGCTATGGGCGCGCTACTGACCGCGCTAGTCCCGTCGCGGACCAGGTAAGTTTTGTATTATTTTTTTTAATATTTTACATGGACTTTAATTTTTCTAATTACCCAAACCTAACCCACCTCCCCCACGTCTCCCACACCCGTTACACTTCCTCCCACTTCTCCTAAAGCCCTTCTTTTTCTACTACTCTTCTTCTTCTAAGAATACTCTTCCTACCCATACCCAAGTCCTCACACGCCCCAATTCTCTTGCTCTCTCCAACCATAACCCAATTCTCCACTTCTCACTCCTTTAACACACAGGTATGTGTTTTCTTTACTATTTTTTTTTTTTGTAGATTTTTCCTTTTCCATTGTTGAAAGTAGTAGTTTTTCTTCTTGTTTAGTAGAAGTAATTGGTAGTATATGTGTAGTACTTGTGGGTGATGGTATTTGGGGGTTTTGTATGCCTTGATTTAGTTGGGTGAAGTTTGGGAAATTGTGGTGGTGATTGGAGTTTCAACTTGATTAATTGCGGGCTTCGGTGAATAATACCCACCAAGTGTTTGTGTAAATGCCCCACTGAAGGGAAATTATTGTGACCCATTTTAAGGTGAAGTCTGAGTAACCATAGTTGGGTCACCTCGTTATGTTGCGCTAATAATGTCCTTATTGTAAGTACAATGTCACCTTCTCGGAAGCGTCAAGCCACCGGATCTTCCTCCGGCAGACAAGCAAGTTCTTCCTCTATTAGACGAGCAAGAAGAGCACCTGACACTAGGACTTTCAATATCAACAAAGTTGTATCAGCTAAGGCCCAGGACAGGTTTGCTGCGAAGGAATCGAAGGCGGCCATACCTGAACGTGGCATAAATACGGACTCCCTCCGGCATGACTGCACAAGGATGTATGCTGAGCTGATGCGGTGTCGGTTGGATGTGTTCTTTGAGGAGCCAGACGATGCAAATGCGATGGTAGTAAGAAAGTTTTGTGCAAACAGTCTGGAGCACAGGAATTATGTGGTAACCGTGAGGAAGAAGCCGGTGGACGCCTCTGTGGAATACATTTGAAGGGCTTACCGGTTGCCAGGTCCTGTAGCGGAGACGGATGACAGCTATGAGGCGTATGGTCGACGCTTCACTCAGTGGACGGAATTCCTTCCAATCATCTATGCCCCGGGCAAGGAGATTCAGTGGAATAAGTACGGGCAAAAGTTTTACTCGTCGGCACTCACTTTTGAAGCGAAGTGTTGGCTCTATCTGATCACTAACCGCCTAATCCCGTCAAATAACACCTCGGAGGTGAATGCTCCTCGTGCGTGTTTGATCTGGTGCTTCATGATGGGCCGCATCTTTGACGTGGCCAAGCTAATACACGAGGAGATGTTTGTTCGTTGCCAAGTTAAGAGGTATGGCTTCTTCTTCCCTCTCTCATCACTAGATTATGCCTTGCAACATGGGTGCTGGGAAATTTGGCGGTAGATGGCAGAGTGCTAAAAGAATACGCCTTCAGAGCAGACAAGGTTACCATTGGAAAAGACGCGGTGACGGCTGGTGGTGATGACGAGGAGGACGAGTCTAAGGAGGAGGAGGAGGACAAGAAATTAGAAATGGGAGAGGAAATGCCCACTCATGACCAAGATGATGATGTTGTAGGCCCGTCTAGAGCCCGTCGGAGTTATAGGTTAGACACTCTGGAACAGGACATGGCTGGGCTGTGCACCTCGATCGCCGACCTGGGTACGCGTGTTGATGCAGTGGCTGCCTAACAGGTGAAATCAGAGAAGAAAATCATGGGCTGGCTGCGGGCCCTGGGTCGTGCTTGTCGTTTGGACCCAGGGACAGTCTCTGACCAGGATTGATCCTTCAGGGAAGTTTCTCTACCTCACTTTGCTTTATTTTGCTTGCCATAAGGACATGTCTTCATTTTAAGTGTGGGTGGGGGAATAATTCATTGTATATGTATATACGTAGGAACTAATTGTTAATTGTTGCTTTTATTTTCTTTTGAGTTTTGTTGCTTTTGTTGAGTTTTGTTCTTTTTGTGATTTTTAGTAGTAGTATAATAAATTAAGTCGTCTTGGCCCGACGACGGATCCCTTTTAGACGGGGTTCTTGAGGGTCCAAGTCGACCATAAAAAGAAAAAAAATGAAAATAAAAATAAAAATATAGTGGACTTCCTGACGACGGATCTCTTGGGCAGTTTTCTTGAGGGAAGTTAGTCTAAAGAAAACACCAAAAAGATTTTATTTTTTTGTAGGTAGTGTAGCAACTCCCTCTTGGTTTTTCTTTTGACCGCGGTTCTTTTCCAAGGCTTTTGCTTGAATCGGGTGTGGTTAGTTTTTTATTATTTTGTTTTTTTAGTTGTTAGGTGTTTTTGTGCGATGAGCTGAAATAGGAAAAGCATCCCTTAGTGTTGTTACACCCGAACAAAAAGACCCTAGTATGTGACGCTTAGGCTCAGATATTTTATTCTTGTGGAGTGCCTTAAATTTGTATGTTGTAACTAACTTGAAAACTCGGTGAGAGTGTCTTGATAAACTAATCTGGAGTGAGTCATGTTCCATATGTGTGTAAGGTCTATTGCATTTTATTATATGCTCCACATTCGATGCCTAGAACTTGCCCTGTGTGTTTGCAAAGCGAAATAGTAACTTCGTTCAGTTTTAGAAGTGATATAAGCATTTCTTTGTTAATACAGATATAAAGTATACCCACCTGATTGTAATCTATCATAGTTAACCTCTTTGAGCTTATAAGCATGTTTCTTTGGCAACCACATTACAAACCCTACCCAATTGTTTGAATGGCCATCTGTTTGAACCCTTTATCTCTCATGAGCACTTGAATTGTTAGAGAACATGTAAAAGTCAAAGTGGGGGGTGGTGGTGGTTTGGTTTTTGAGTGGAATAAAAGAAATAGAAAGAAAGGTGCAAAGTTTTGAAAAAAAATGAAAGAATAAGTGCCACTTGAAAAAGAAGAGAGAGAGAAAAGGACAATGAATAAATGCAGTCGTTGATAAGTGGTGAAGTGATATAATTGCACCTAAGTAAAGTTGGGGGTAACATAAAGAAAAGTGTGGTGGAATGTCTGGCCTGGCATAAATATGGTCTGAAAGTGAAAGTAAATGTATTAAAAGTGCTTAGGGAGGTTAGTCATTATATCTAAATATATCTTACATGTCCCTTAGCCTACATTACAACCAAATGAAGACCTAATTGATCTTAGACTGAATGGGATCGATTAGTAGATTATTACACTACGGGCAAACCTATGGTGCATCTTTGTGGCATATGAATGTTCTTTCCAAGAGTGAGTGAATTCTTTCTCCTCGAGTTCCTACTTGTTCTTAATATTATTCTTGTGGAACTACTCTCGTGTGTGATGTGAGGGCACTTGATTCATGACGGAAAGGTAAGTCTTGACCTCTGTGTAGAGTACTTTGAGGAAGTAAGAATATTGCATGGCATGTGAGAGTCGACTCTTGAGGCATGGATGTTATATTGCTAGGTACAACTCTTGTAATATGTTCGTGGTGTGACACATTACGGAAATACTTGATGAAAAGACCTTTGTAGAGTAGGGCGGATTGCTCGAGGACTAGCAATGGTTTAAGTGTGGGGTGTTGATAATAGGCTAAATTCACGTAGTTTAGCGTATATTTATACTCCAACATAATGATGCTTCACTGTATTAGGAATGTTAAATGATGTTAAAATGGCTCTAATTGTGGATTTTATGTTTTGCAGGAGCAAAGTGTGCTTATGAGGACCTAGGATGGTGTTTGGAGACAAATTGAAGGAGAAAGGCCCCTTGGAGTTTCTAGCGTGTGAAAAGAAGGAAGAAAATCGCTAAGGCACACTACTAGTCCACTAGTGCAGCTATAGCGCGACCGCGCTAGTCCAGGTGTTTGAGGCAAAATGAAGTCCCATTAGTGCGGCCTTAGCGCACCCAGTAGGGTGACCGCGCTAGCTCAGCGATCATAGGCAGTACACTTAGCCATCAGCGCGGCCGCGCTAGTCCAGTTCGTACACGTTATTTTCAGGGGTAAAATTGGAAGCTTGGGACAATTCCAATTAACTTATATAAGGTTCAACTTGCCCAAAAGAGAGGATTATCAAGGTTTAAAGTCTTGTTCAAGGAAAGCAAAGGCAAGAGGCAAGGAGGACAATTGGGCATCAAATCTCATCTTTCTTCCATGTGTTTTTACCATTATTGATGAATTCTAATATTGTTGTTTTAGCACAACTATGAGTAGCTAACTTATTTAGTCTAAGATTTTGGTGGAACCTGTTGAGGATGAATATCTTGTTATATTAATATAGTTTGCTTGGTTTTAATCTCTATTTGTTCAACTCAGTTCTTGTTGTAGTTGATTGAAGGGCCCTTAATTAGTTGTGCCTATTTAGTGTGGATCTACTCGGGAGAGAGTGCATATTTAGGTAGTTGTTGAACAACACCACTACCAAAGTATAGGAGGGATCCATAACCGAGGGTTTAAAGGTTGTATTAAGGATAAAGATACCTTGGGTGCAATCTAAAATGAGCTATAATAAAAGATAGCTAGCGTAACTCAGGAGAGTGCGTCTAGTAAATTGTTGTAATGACTCGGGAGAGATTTACGGTAAAAAGAGTGCTCATGATTGATAGAGATAATTAGACCAAACTATATGAAATATACAAGAAGAGATTCCATCAACAGGGGAAATCATAACCTTAGATCTTTCTCGCATTTGTTTACAACCCAACAATAGTTATATTCTAGTTTAATTAATTTCATTCAGTTTTAGTTAGTAGAAACACCAACAATTGATATTCATAATCTTTGGGAAGTTGATTACGAATAATCGAGTGAGTCTAACAACGATAATTGATAGGTTAATTCCCTGTGGGATTTGACTCTGGGCAAAATACTCAGATTATATTTGCAACATCCGCTTAGTCTTTCTATAAGACATAGTTGGGCGTGATCAACAGTATATTGCTTTATGTTGCGTAAATGTGATAAGTTTTACAAAAGATCAGACTCCCTTTATATAATATGGGAGTCTTACTCTTGATACAGTTCTATATGAGGTAAGAAATCTCATGATTAGCTAATTAATCGGCCTATCCTTGATACGAGCCGAGATTTTCGTCGTGATCTACAACCGATAGTGAATATTTCGTGCTTTTGTTATTCGTCTTGGCAAATTACCCTCGATCTTGCCCAATCTCGATTTTGTTCGGTCCCGAAGTCTCGAGCTCAACAATATAACCCAGCTTGACGATATAACCTCGCACTTCGGTTCGTTATAATTCGAGGTCGAACCTTAACCTATCGTATTTCAGTTTCGATTATTCACACATGGGGCGAGCCCGATTTTAACCGTATACAATATTTATTCTAATTTTATGATTTATAAGGCTGGGCCTAATGTAATTGCTCCTTGATTACTAAAGGAAAGAGAGAAAACTGAAAACTATATGTATCGAGAAACGAATCTTCTCGAACTAGTACGTATCGAGATCCAAACCTTCCACATTTTGTGCGTTAATATCCCCACTTTTGTTGATATAGGATATTTAGGACCCAATAATTAAGCTATTAGATTTGTCCAACCCGTAACTAATACTCTCTTCTTCCCTTATCACGAAGGAGTGTGATAGAACAAGCGAATTTCTTTTACTCTAAATTAAAGATTTTCTATTTGATATCTAGGATCCGAAATTTTTTTTGTTAAAAGAACATTTTATTATCTTTATATGGTTACTTGGTGCAAATTCGAACCCAACCAATAAATTTCAATACTGAATACTAAAAAAAATTAACAAGTAGATGAAGCAAGGACTCGTGGTGAAAAGGTAGACAGTCACATGAGGTTATGCAATTCAATTTTAGCTATTGATAGTATCAATTGGTTAATGTAGGATCCCTTCATGCTTTCCCACTCTAATTGACTTGGAAAACTCAATCTCCCACCCACGTTTGCAGATATTTCTCGGGACTTCCTCTTAAGCTACTTTATTTATATATCAAGACCTATATTTATATTTATATAATTTTCTTCTTCTTTTTTTAGCTCGGTATACAAGTATCTCGCATTCATACATGATCTAGAAAATGATCGCCTTTTTAGAGGTGTTATATAGATAACTTATCATAATATTAATGACCACTTTAAAGGTTGGAACTCGTAACTTATAGATTATACTATATAATTTTAAAAGGAAAAAAAAGGACAAAGAAGAAAAACAAATAAAAAGAGCTTTTTTCCGTGTAGACCGATACAAACCACGTGGTGCGATTGGCCGGCTTCTTTGTTGCCTTGACGTCTCTACATCATCGCCGTCCCCACGATGTTNTTATCTTATCTCCCCCCCCCCCCCACCTTCTCCCACTACTTCAATTTTTATCTTTTAATCAAACAATTCTTGGGCCATTGCCAAGAGAGTAGAGACCCTCTCCTATATATGGAGGTATGTTTTATGAGTGTCTCTCTCGGGACATACTCTGACCACTTCGTCACATGCATCTCTTACCTCTCTCTTTTTTACAGGTGGGACGGATTAAGAAAGAGTTCACGTTTGTTTATGTGAAAAAGGTATCAAATAAAGGATCATAAACCCACTCAATATGATGACACTTTTTTTTTTCGGGCTTGTTTTGAATTTTAATGGGTTTTTACATATATCGTCGACCGAATTCATGATTATTGACCCTAGTTACATAGGTTTCAAATTTGATCCCTCTAGTATGTTGTTTGATTTGTTTGACCAAAAGTATGACTTTCGGCTAAAATATTTGAGTTTGTATAATAATAGGTTAAAACTAGTTTAAAATAATATTTTTAGATGTGAGTTCAGAAAATGTGAGTAACATTAGACAGATCTGGAAATGTGTTGAATATAACATACATTGATTATTCTGAAAAGTGTGAGAAATAATAGGGGAGAACTAATAATAAATAATATTAATTGACATTTAAGTAAATAGGAAAAGTGGTTCACCCAATAAAAGATGAACTAGATACTTTTCCCTCCTGACAGTGATGAATGACAGATAAATCCTCGAATGTTCGAATTATTGTCGGATCTGATAAAAATATGTGGAATAATATGGACAAGAATCGTGATGAAAGGTATTGTTTGGATATTTATAAAAGAGAGAGAATCTTTTCTCAAAAGTCTATTCTTATCAAATGAATGTCACATACCCTACATCACTATCTCTTTTTCTATATATATATAAAACATATCCCTACCACACCCTAATAGTACAAGTGCAGAGAATATCTACCAGAATATTCTCTTTAGTATCCCATTTTGAAAATTAGATGTTACAACTTTGCAAATGATGGTCGATCTCGCACGTTGTTGACATCTCGGCCACAAACCTCTCTATTTCCTAGTCGACCTCGACTGACACATTCCTTAGTGCTATATTGCACTAAATACTTTAGGGCAGATTCAACCTATACATGACTCACTTTAACTTGATATTTTGACCGTCCATTTCTGGTTCAATACGTTAAGTTAATTCAATAAACGAGCCATAATTCACCATGTGTTTAAGGTTGAGCGGTTGAGTAGATTACAAATAAATGGATTAACCTTGAGCCTCTGTTGTCTCTCTTAAATCTTTCCATGAATTTCCCTAGTGAAAACCACTTATCCAATCATCATATTAGTTCAAACTGAGTTCTTACTTGGTCAAGATTGAATTGTTTTTGCTCTTGCGCCATCTATAATTTTAAAAAGGCACTCCCTTTTTTGTTGTGTTAAAAATGTTAACCTTTTGATTAGACTAATTCAAATAAATTGTCACGACCCAAAATTCATAAGGTCGTGATGGCGTCGGACACCTCTGTCAGGCAAGCCAATCCCGTTTTAGCATTTTTTTTTTGAAATCATTACCTTTCACTTTATTACATAATAACTGAATAAAATCTGCTAAGTAAATACGACACTTTAATATTCCATTTTTATAAAATACATCCCAAACACATCCCAGAACCCGGTGACACAAGTACATGAGCATTTTTTAATAATTTTACAAATTATACAAAGCTTGTCTGAAATACAAATTGGACAAGGAATAAAAATGAAAATACAATACATAGAGGAAGACTCTACCGACTGCGGGTCGTCTCCGAATGGTGCATCTCGTCTAAGTCTCCAAGTCAGCCATATTGCTATGAAGGTACCTGTGCAACAAAATTCACAGCAAGTGTAGCATGAGTACGAAAATAACGTGTACTCAGTAAGTATCCCGCCTAACCTCGAAGAGGTAGTGACGAGAGGTCGACTTGACACTCGCTAAGGTCCAACAAAAAATTTAACAAGATATGATATCAGTAATAGGCATACGAGGATGATAAAAACAGTAAACATTAAAGATAACTATAATTCAAATAAATACTGGAAGTAAATAAACAATTACTACTTCATTTTCCCCCAAATATCTTATCACTTCAAAATCCATGAAATCATTAACAATTTAACATGCGTGTACGGGATAAGGACAACTGGCCTGAGCCATCATAATAATCATATATGTGCACTGCCGAGGGTCAAACGGCCCGAACCATAATTTCATCTTTCAATCTCGTCGTGGCGTACGGCCCGCTCCCATGAGAGCTGGGGAAATAACACTCCGCTTGCGGAATGTAAATTGCAAAGCGATCACATGCAATCATGCACCACCCCGACTACATCAGGAAAGCAAATACTCAAGTAAATGAAAAATTTCTCTTTTAAAGGTCACAAAAATAGTATTTAAATATTTTCCAGAGATCTATTTTTTTACCAAGTTCAGTAAGGTTTAAACACTTTATTTTCATCAATAAGACTACAAATACGGCAATTAAAACATGCTTATGGGTCCTAGACTACACGGACATAAACATGATAGTAGCTACGCACGGACCCTCGTCACTTCGTGCGTACGTAACCCCCCACAAATAGTAGCACATATTGAATTAGTTCACCTATGAGGACAATTTCCCCTCACAAGGTTAGAAAGGAGACTTACCTCGCTCCGAAACTCCATAACCGACTCCCAAGCCCTTCCGACGACTCCAATTGATGCACAACTCCCCAAAACTAACCAAAATAACGGCGAATCAATGAAAATATACTCTAATATTTTCAAAAATTCAAATTATATAAATTCCCAACTCCGCTCGAGGAATTGACCAAAACGCCCTCGGGCCCACGTGCCCGGATTCTGAAATTTCTCGAAGATAAACTCTATCCATAGCCTTACTAGCTCAAATATACAATTTACTCTAAATTCCATGCTCAAATTCGTGGTAGAAATCCAAAATACATTTTCTAGGTTTTTCTTGAAAATTCCATATTTTCCACAAATTCCCAAATTCAAATCCGTACCTAGACCATGCATTTAACTTTAAAATGAGTTGGAATAACTTACCTTGTGCTCCTTGACAAAAATCCCTCCTTGAAGCTCCCCACAATCGCCCATGCCAAATAAAATAGGAGGATAAAGGGCAAAATTCTCGTTTTAAAACATTCTGCCCAGGCCTCATTTCCGCACCTGCGATCCAACCTTCGCACCTGCGCTCCCGCAGGTGCGCCCAAACTCCCGCACCTGCGGCTTCCTAAGATCCAACCCGGATCCGTACCTGCGCCCCATTGTCCGCATCTGCACCTTCGCAAGTGCGGAAATTGCATCGCACCTGGGCTCCTAGCCAAGCCAGCAAAATCTCGCACCTACGGCGCCCAAAGCCACACCTGCGGCCAAAGCCTCGCAGGTGCAGTCACACCAGATGACAACAATCTCAGCACTTCTTCAAACTCCAAACTTGATCCGTTAATCACCGGGAATTCACCCGAGGCCCTCGGGACCCCGTCCAATTACACCAACCAATTCAAAAACATAATGCAGACTTGCTCGAGGCCTCAAATCACATCAAACGACGCCGAAATCTCACTAAAATTCAAACTTTATGAACTTGAAATTTTCAACTTCTACATCCGATGCCGAAACCTATCAAATCAAAATCGATTGACCCCAAATTTTTCACACAAGTCATAGTCGACTTTACGGACCTGCTCCAATTTCTGGAATCGCATTCCGACCCTGATATCAAAATTTCCACTTCTGGTCGGATTACTCAAAAACCTTCAAATTTCTATCTTTAGCCAAATGACTTCAAAATGACCTACGGACATCCGAATTCACTTCCGATTGCGCTCCCAACTCCAGAGTCACCATACGAAGCTATTCTCAGGCTCGGAATCCCAAACGGACACCAATAACACTGAAATGCGCTTCAATCCAAACTTAGGAAATTTCTTCAAAATGCTGACTTCCACAATATACGCCGAAACGCTCCCGGGTTATCCAAAGCCCGATCCGGACATACGCCCAAGTCCGAAATCATCATACGAACCTACAGGAACCTTCAAATTCTGATTCAGAGGTCGTTTACTCCAAATTTCAATCTTAGTCGATTCTTCCAACTTAAGGCTTCTGAAATGAGAATTTTCATTCCAAATTGACTCTAAACTTCCCGAAATTCAATTCCGACCACACCTACAAGTCATAACACCTGAATGAAGTTGCTCATGGCCTCGAACCATTAAACGACGTGCTATGGATCAAAACGACCAAGTCGGGTCGTTACATTCTCCCCCACTTAAAGAGACGTTCGTCCTCGAACGTGCTAGGAATTGTGCTGGTGTTATCTGAAATCACTGTTTAACACCTCGAGCACCTACCCGTGCTACCACAACCCAGTTGAGTACATTAGCTTGATCAAATCTGAAGATTTCTTCTTTTATCCATATAATAAGCTCGAAATCCAGTTCCAACACCTGAAATTCCTCTACCAGGCCTAATTCCAATATATAAACACCGTATCAACTACCACACAATATACCAGGACATGACTGCATACCTTTACTGAATCAGCTCCATGCACTGCATAACTCATCATCTGACCACAATGACACTCCCTGAACCTTAATAGCCAAAATTCCATGAATCCGATGCTCCCAATGTACCTTATGATATATATACACATCCTGCTGTGAGCATGTGATTTTTACTCGCCGTATCGTCCTATAAAAATCCCAATAAATCAATTGATTTTATGAATATTGGTTGATTTTTCAGTAATTAATTGTGAATTATTTTCATTGTTTGCATATCCATAATTCATCTTTCAAAATCATTGAAAATTTTGCATTATGAAGTTATTAGTTATAATTAATTAAATAATAGACAAATGACGAGTATTTAACGTAATGTAGTTTTTAATAACTAATTACTATAAAAATTAATCATTTTATTCGATAAATCATAGGTTTAATTAAGAATATATAATTGGTTGTTTTATTCTTAATTAATATGTAAATATATGAAAAATAAGGTTTGAAATTAATTGCTACATTTTTTGATTAAGTTAGAGTTTAATTTAATTAGAATAATTAAGTTAACTAACTAAGAAAACAAAATCGGACCTGGGCCAAGAAAGACCCAGGCCCAACCCCTATTTTCTATGCACTCAGACAGCCCAGCCCAAACCCCTTACACCCGACCTACCCAAACCCAGTACCCAAACGACGCCGTGTAGCCTTCCACTCACCTCAGTCGTTGGATCATTTTGATCCAACGGTCCGGAACTAACTACCTAACAAGTATTTAACTGCCCAAACCCCACCCCATACCCTCATTCAATCTGAAACCCAAACCCAACCTAAACCCTAGCCACCCCCATCTCCTTCATCTCTCTCAAACTCTAACCTAAACCCTATCCGCCCCTGAAACCCCACCGCCGTCCGGCCACCATAACCACTCCAATCAACCCCAAATCTCTACCGTACAACCCCCATCACCTCCTAAACCACCTCCTGTTATTAGTCTTGTAAAAAAAACCATCCCAAAATCCCCAATTCAGATATGAGATTCCAAAACCCTAAGTCTCCCATTCGCACTGATTCAAGGGCCTTCAACGGCTCGGACCTGCATGAGTCAGTTACTCTTGACAAGACCAATTGATTCATGTGGGTTTGACTCATTTTCAAACCCACCGAAGTCCGGCCAAACTCCGGCGAATCCGGCCAAATGGTTTTATCTGACTGGTACCCCTCCCCTTTGTTTCTTTTAATCACTTGTCTAGTAAGATAAATCGCCTAGGCTAGTATTAAATTTCTTCTACCAATCTATGTCTTCCGTTTGGATTAATTGTTTAGATTTTGTAGGTTTTCTGTTTATTCTCCTTAATGATGTTAGTTACAATATATTTGTTTAACTGAGTTTAGTTTTAGGTTTTTCTTCTTTACTGATTGTCCCTAAATTCTACCGCCCCTTCCCTTTCTAACTGTTTTGGTTTTATTGGCATGAACCTGTCTAGATTTAGTTATTTTTTGAAGATATGTGAGATCTGTTGTTTTCTTCCCCCGCATGTGTATATTTTTCCTTGTCGTTTCAATTTTGAGTATGTTTCATGACTCTTGTTCTTGTCATATTAAGTAATTAGGTTTTCCTTGTTAATCATACCTCCTAATTTAGGTTTCGTCATTGACCGCATATATGACTTTTCTGTTTTGATTCACATTGTTTTCGATTGATGTAGTACTTAACATATTATGCAATTCCGGACTGTTTTTGCAACCATGATTAATCATTTTTAGGTTTTCCTGTTAGTCACCATTGATTTATTAAAGATTATACTTATTTTATTCATGCTTAGTTTGTTTTTAGACTGCCTTCACTATCGCTCCTTCCCACCCTCAATTGATTGTTTACTCTAATTCATCTTCTGAGTTTAGTGTAATCTAGGGTTAACCATCCACCCTGACTAAGCAATTAAATAATAATCTAATTAGACAATCATACACAACTAATTAAGTATACATGTGAACTAAATAACAGTATAATTGACCTAAGTCTAAAAAGTTTAAAGTAATTGATTAATCTGAAATTAGTCAACCCTTGATAAGGCAACAAATTTTAGCTACTAATTAATTAAATTAGAATGGAGTTACTTATTACCTAATTGTTAACCTAACTAACTTTCTTTAATCAAACTAGATCCTAGAATGACCAAAATTGTTTAAAAGTTCAATTTCATAGGATTAACCACTCAATTGACTAAGAGTTAATGGACAAGCCTAATTATACCTAATGAAATTGTTTCAACCAATTACCTACTGATTTTAATTCAAATAGTGGTCAATTTGAGTTTAAATTAATTAGGCAATAAGTCACACTTAACTAGTAGACTTAATTTTCTTTAATCATCTAAACAACATAGTTGATCTAAGTCCTAGATAACTAGTTAAGATCAATTAACTAAGTTTAAGAATAATTGTTTCACTTAGACTCACATTTAAATGATTCCAACTTCTTCAATCTAGAAATTAACTTAGGTAGCTTCTTAAAGTATGTAACTGAAAATAAAATCTGTTTAAAACAAGTAGCTTGAGGGTAATGGACTAAGGCAGATTCATTTAGTTTAATTAAATTAACCTAAGTTTAAGAGAACTGGTTTGACTAACCTCCTTTAAGTTTAATTAAATTGTTGATTTAATGACTTAAACATAGTAAGTAGTATGAAAGCCAACTCTAGGCATTTAATCAACTAATCTTCGTTTAATTGACTCAAACTTAGTTAAGAATAATTAGTTGTCACCCAAAAGAACCTTCCAGATTAGATAAATATCAGGAAATCAGATACTTAGGGATAGAAAGGTAATTTCAAGGGCTGAAATGTTCTGGAAGGTACAGCTGTCCCAAAAGGATAGGGTTGACAGCTGTACATGTACCCTTTTCAGCTCATTTAGGATAGGGAATATGCTAAGCATATCCTATCCCAAATGTCCCTATATATACACACAATTTTTTCCACTAATGAGGATTTTTTTTTAGATTCTTCTATGAATCCCTTGGACTGAAAATTACAAATTTGACTACTAAAAACTTAGAAAACAGAAGTGAAAAGGATTTTACAGCAGGAGTGGGAAACAATCTGAGCTTAGGTTGTCTTGTAGCTGTGATTTTCTTTCCAAAAAGACTTGGTTTTTGGTTGTTGTCTTATTTCAATCATTTGGGTATTAAAAATCATCTTCCCCTGGGTTTTCTCTACTTTGGGTTTGCTGTTTGTTGCTGTTGGGTTTCTCTTCTTTTCTGCTGACTCCCAATTGCTTGACCTTTATTTGGTCAAGTTTTTTTGTTGTTGTCTCACTCTAAAGGTATGTAAAACTGAGTTCTTTTTTTTATGAAATATCAAAAAATGTGAAATATGTTTGCCTTTCCTCTATGGATCTGTACTTCTATCTGTTTAGACCTGTTTCCATATACACCTATATGCATGTATGGGGAGTAACACATTATGTTTGTTCAGTTTCTAAATCTCTGAATTTTACATAATTCTATTTTTAAACTGTCTGTTATATGACTGTGCAATCAATGGTTGTGTTGGAAAATAGCATCAAAGGGTAATGAACTTAACCTCTAATGGTTAAGTTCATCCTATAAAGATGCTTAAATACTGGTCTGGTTTAGGTTTAAATATCTAAATATTGTTATGAAACAGCACTAGGGTAGATGAATTTGACCCTCTATAATGGTCAAATTCACCCCATCTTAGGTGCTTAAAACAGTAGTTTGTCACCCCTTAAGGGTACAAAAATGGGTAACCAACAGTGGCTTGAGAGTAGGGAATCTGAACCCTTCAAATGGTCAGATTCACTTTCTCCAGAATGCCCAAAGAATCAAAAATCACAGAACAATTATGAGATGACTAGGACCTTTATGGAGTTGAATTTGACCCTTTCTATGGTCAGATTCAGTCGATAAAAGGTAAAAACCTATTATGTCAAAAATGATGCAAGAACATCATCAAGGTTGGGTCAAACCCCTCTATGGTATGACTCATCCTGCGAATGCTTAAGAAACCTATTGGTATTACTGTCCACACAGCAATTTTGGACTTATAGTTAAAATGCTTTTATTTGTATCTGATGCGTGGCTAGAATTCATGATTTTAAGCATTATATACCTTGCATTTTATGTGTTTTAATGATAAAATACACGTCGTATGTGCCTAATGGGGGTTATTTTATNCCTGGCGTTACCCAGGCCTTAGAGCCCTAACGCCAGGGGGTGCCTGGCGTTACCCAGGCCTTAGAGCCCAACACCAGGGTCCCCAGGCGGCCAGAAATCGTATTTTGACGGGTTTTAAGTGTTTCCAAGTTGGAATAGAAGTATTTTACACATTGAGGGTTAATCCTAAACATATAAATAGACCAAAAAACATCACATTGGGAAAGAATTCGTTGAGGGACTTTTGATGAAGGAACACACCACGTTGAAAGAGGATTCTACTTAGTTTTTCTTCTCTTCTCTTCTTTTAGC